>JAIPRN010000451.1:0-47367 GCA_025469175.1 Geopemphigus sp. TES_GeoC_2020 | reverse complement strand
TTACCTATGAATTTGACTATTAGAATGGAAATATTCTAAACCCTTTAACACTTCTCTTAAAACAGTTGCAATGGTAGCTTCATCGAGAACACCGTGACGACAATCACTCGTGCGCATTTTATGTTTTAATATGTCAAGTAATGATCCTCCTTCCAACAAACGTAATACTAACCATAACTCATCACCAACTACAAAACTAGTATGATAAGTAACAACATTTTCATGTTGACACCATGACATTGCTTGGATCTCTTTCTACATAGAAAAAAAAATTATTATTATCCACGATTAATGTATAATTAATAAGATTACTGTTAATTCATCCATGCTGGTGTTCCATTTTTCTAAGTTAATTTTTTTGATAGCGCATTTTTCTTGACGAGGCTTACAATATGCACAATGAACAGTAGCCGTAGCGCCAACACCTAAAACATAGATTGTATTAAATATATATTTTTTTTTAATACCTGTATATCCAATTAATATAAATACATGGATAGTAAATAATTAAATATATAGTGGATACTAAATAAATAATTACTAAACAAATGTAAAAATAAAAAATTGTTCTCGTTTTTAAAAAGTCAATTTCAAAAATGGTTCAATTAAACATTGAGTGAAATTTAATTAAATCTTTAGAAATTGATTTAATAAGACAATATAAAGTTTTTGCAACCAACAAAAATTATCAGAATTAATAAACGCGTACAACAAATATATAATAAACACTAAATTCTAAAATATATGTAATAATAAACTAAACTCAAAAATTAGATAAGTTAACTATTTTATTCTAATTGTTTAATTGTATTTTTGTCCAATTTTTTTTTTTTGTTAATCATTTCTAATTGTCAAGACTAATTGTTTTACAGTTTCAATAAAGAAAAAAAAAACTATTTTATTTTAAAATGTATAGCACTATGATAATGTACCTATGGTTTTATCGATTAATTCCAACATATGGTATGTTTCTAATAAAACTAAAAATTCTACTCATCCTAAGTAGCTATCATAATTATATTGTGTATAAAAATTCCAAATAAAATTTAAAAATATTTAATTTTATATTCCTCTGCATAATTTCATAATATTGTATATAAAATATATAAATATCACTTTTTGGCTAAATCATTAATATAAATAAATAATAAACAAAGATAATAAATTATGTTCGCCAAAAAAATTAATTTATCAGTTTTTCTGTATTTATATGATGTGCTAAATTCATATATTCTTATAAAAATTATACTAGCGTTAATATAAACCATAATCATAGGATAAAATCATTCTACATTCTTCATAAAACTAATACAGATTAATCAGAGGTTAAATAATTCACTAACTAAATTTATGAAAATATATTAAGTATACTAATAAATATTAGTTTTATTCTGTTGTCTCATAATATAGTATGTTTATTTTTACAAAGCCATTTAGAAAATTTATTTTTGATGAGTGTGTGTATATATATATATATATTTATAGTTTATATAAATTAATTTATTTGTAAAAAATATATAAATATGAATACGCAATCTTTTCTAAACATTTAACTATGAGCAAACTAACATCATAAAATAATATTAAGTTAAATACATAAATATATAAATCATTTAAATATTATAAATTAGCAAAATCAAAAATCACGGAAAATATTTAATCTACGCTGGTAATTTTATTATAATTGTTAACATTAATTTCGATAACAACTTGGCAGGGATTTTTTTAATAATGTACAGGGGAAAATTCGGGGTATTTGATATATATATACATATAAATTGTATTTAAAAACAAACATTTCTATTACAAAATCCGTATTATGTCTTTGTATAAAACGCATTTGAAGAGTCATATTTATTATTATTATATTATTATATTTATTTATATTTTAAGAGTCATTATTCATTAACGCGATACTAATTAATTTCGCAACTATTGATAATTTACTCGAGATAAGACATGTTTAATATCCAATTGTCATTGGGAAAGTTTTTAGATTATTACGGGTTCTTCTTCGGACGCCTAAGTGTACCTAGTACATGATTCGAACACTTGGCAATCGCATTAAGTACCACACTGTCTACTTATACGTAGTGCAATGTCTATCTCGTTATTTCAACGAACCAAGAGAGGGAAATCATTAACGTTTCTCTGACCTACTCTAAACAGCTATCACGCGGACTAAGAGTGACTGGCGTTCGACGATGTCAATAACGTACG
Organism: Geopemphigus sp. TES_GeoC_2020; assembly: GCA_025469175.1. Classification (NCBI taxonomy): domain Eukaryota; kingdom Metazoa; phylum Arthropoda; class Insecta; order Hemiptera; family Aphididae; genus Geopemphigus; species Geopemphigus sp. TES_GeoC_2020. The sequence continues at coordinate 45,147 of JAIPRN010000451.1, read as the reverse complement.
TAACATAAATCAATACGCAAGGTAATCAGATGAGCGAGGACACGGGGAAAAGCGGCGAAGAAAATTCAGGAGATATGTTCTGGTCGATGATTAGGTAGGGAGAAGGGGAGGAAAGACGATCAGAGATCGCGTTTCCGACCAAATTGCGGGCAATAAAAACGCGAGTAAAGCGATCGGCCGTATTTACATTATGGTCGATAAAATAAAGTTTAACGATATAACCTTAAAAAAAAGAAAAAGTCCCCGAACCGTATAAATGTCAAACCGGCTTTGTAACCGGCGGGAAACATCGGAGGGTTAGTAATGGCGAAGGGAGTGGAGGAATTGAACACACGCACACGACCCGTACGAAAAACTCGTCGCGCATAAATATATGGTAATATCACGCCGTCGTATTCATAACGAGTAAATAACGAATATCACAGAGATAAGGTTACCGATGACTTCGCGGAGTTCGTAACTATCCCTGGTGTTTGGCCATACGTTAGAAGCCGCTGCTGCGGCCGTGGCAGTGGCGGCAGACACCGCCGCAGTCAAAGGCGCGTTGGTGGTGACGGCGGCGTTGTCAGCCACGGCGGTGTAGTTGGTCGATGGCAGCGGCGCGGCCATTTTACGCGCAAAAATACTCGCGTGTTCGCGCTCTTGCTAAACGCTACGATTATCGGTCGCGTCCACGACTTATATTGCACCGCACTCGATACCGCCAATAATGGTGCAGCGGTGCTGCCGGGACAATACGCGACGCCGACCGCACACACAAAACAGCATTTTACAACTGCACTGCAGCGGACGGCAAAGCACTAGTGACGTGCGGTAACCAAAGCGGGCAGGCAGGCGGTCGCCGTCGTCGGTCGTTCAGACGACGTACTCGCGGGGCGCACACACGCGCACGCTCGCCGCGCGCGCACGCAACAGTGACGACGGATACACGACGACGATGGTGACGCGCGTGCGTTTATAAATATAATACGATTTTACACGCGCGCGCCGTACATTTTAAATAGTAATATCAACGTGCGTGATAACAGAAAGAATATACTTCAATTCGTTTCGTTTTCGCGTAAGCGGAAATTGTTTTCAAAAAGTAAACGGCGTCCGTCTACCGTCGTTTAACGCCCGCCGCCAAACATAAGCCTACGTGTGTACGTAGACGATGCATGCACGTGCGCGTTTAAGTATGTGCGCGCCAGCGCATTGTAAGGCGCTGTATCACCGTACGTGCTCACAATAATAACACAATCGGTGCAACTCTGGCGGCAGTCGACGCACATAGCCCGTTATCGTTGTCGTTGCACCACCACCACCGTACCTGCCAGTATCGCACAAGTCGCCACGAAGTGACACGAACATCACTGTCACCCGTCGGTTGAACCAATCAGCTTTCTAGGCAATACTTGTTCTTGTTCCTCACCCACACGTCACTAACAACTCACCTCCGGACGATTTTAATTAATTACATCTATGATGTTTAATTTGTCGGTAATTCATGTTAAACTCGCAACGCTTACTGACAATTTTGCTCTCCGTTTCCAATATAATTCCAATTTAACATTTTAATTTATTATTTCATTTGACCTAAACGCACAATAAAGGATATTAATTTATATATATATATACAGGAAGAAAGAGAGACAAGTTTCTGTCAAATATTCCCTTACGAAGGTCAATATGTGTTCGTGCCTATAATGTACGATTTCATGTATCGTAGATGTATATAAGTAGATATTTAAAATAATATATTTCAGGATTTATTGTAGGCATCAATAATGGTCGACGTTCATACATAAATACTTCGATATAAATACCTTATAATTATATTCGTCTACGCTTTAAATTGCCCTATGGCTGTTGTTAAATAATAAATTATAGTTATTATATTAATTATTAATATATAAATAATTGATATAACGAATCAATTTTTCGATTTAAAAAATTGGCTATACTTTAAATGGAAAAATTATTTGTTTAAATTATGTGTGAAAGGTACTTTTTTAGATACTACTTCATTGTTTTGGTAATTCGTTTAATATGTAATAACAAAAGAATCTGTCTATTTATTTTCATACATTTCTATGAAATAATGTCAACTATTAATAAACTATATTAATTTATACTATTATGTCTCCTGCCAATGACTGTGTAACGAATACATTATATTAATTTTATGAACAATATTATAAAAATTGACTAAAATAATATTGAAAATGAGAATGAAGCGATCACTTTTTTCGACAAAATCGTATACATTTTCTTCTTTTCAGTCTTGGATTTAAGAATTTACGTTTATAAAGTGCATTGGAATATTTTATATAGCCAACAAATTTTAAGTGTTGATAACGACAAATAATATCAAAGGAAATACATTTTAAGTAGAACGAAAGTATAAAAAAATTTTGGTATTTTTGTTGGAAATTACTAAATAAATAAAGAATGAAGGATAAGAAAATATGATGTATATGTTTATTTATAGAAGTACATATATAGTCTATTGACTGCTATAGTACTATCTAATAATACTAATAAGAAATGACTAATGACTATATTAACTAATACATTTATATGATTATTAAACTTATATTATATAGTTCTTATATCAATGGTATTCATAACTGTTACGTAAACTTAAACACCATAACGTGCATATTTATCATATAACTGGTGTCTGATTGCACTAATAAATTACTTTATGGTAGTTACTGAAAAAACATTGTTGAACTAATATTCGTTTAAAATTGATGTACCACACAAATTATTGTAAACTGTTTTTATCGTTTTCAAAATATTAAACCCATCTTGTACTTCGTCAAAATTTACAAAAACATATTAACATATTTATATGTTTGTATTCATTAGTATCCTGATTGATGTAAATTGTTATTGTTCCAAAGGTATTCAAAGAATACATCGGAGTTTCTAAACTAAAATTAATATTTTTTAACGTAATTAACATTAACAAAAACGATATTCTAAACTCTCAGAATATCAAATTCTAAATTGAAAACTAAAAGTAAATACAACATACCCAATATAATATATATATTAATATTATGTTATATGATTTTATATATATAATCATATTATATATATGTATGTATATCGATGATTCATAAAAAATGATTATCACTACTATTAATATTTCTAGGATTATAAGGAAATGATGATGATATGATACTGCATTTTAAGTTTTTTTTATTGGTATTATTTTTAGAGTGTGCATTACAGAATTATAATATACACACTATTCGGTCTTTGGGTGAAGTCCAGTACTCTCCTTCCCCTTGCTGCTACAAAATATAATATAACCTATGTAATCTATATATAAATATATGATTAAACGCTATTAATTTACTTAAGCAAATTAAATTCTAAATGCATCCACCAATATTGATAGTATCGTTCATAGACGAAAATCGTTTCATCCGCTATACTTTATTGGTTGAAAGGCTTTCATAATTCTAAACGTTTTCCTACTAAATATAATTTGTGTAATATTTATGTGTATTTTTTGAGTATTTACTACTCTATAATAAGTACTTTAAAACAATAATTTCATTTAACTGCGGTATCAGGCCCTTAATACACGATAAACAGTTTGAACTTATTACAGGGATTAAAATGATATATATTTACATCAACTTAATACAACAAATTTTTAAAAAATAATATACATATTATTTTGATGAATTATTTAAAATTATCGATTTTAGATCCCAGACAAACGACGATAAATGTATAGTCACAACATTGTCGAACGTTTATTAAATTTTAAAACAATATTATATTTATTATTCGTAAAATATTTTAAAACCTGTTTTGAGTTTAAGAATCTATTTGTTTTAAAATTTCCCGAAATTTATTTATAATTTTAAAAAATGTTCAATTTTTTCGCACTGGCAAGTATTATGTTAATAATAATCATCTATAATCCTAGATAGTGTAATAATTTGTTTTATGTATTGAAAGTTATTTTACTTTCTTATGCTCTTACAATATAAAACCTATAAGTTATAAAATTTTAATTGTGTAGTTGTTGACAAAAATGTTTAAACAATTAAAATGCAGTACTCCCCAGACCTGACGCCATCTGACTATCACCTTTTCGCATCAATGGGGCACGCGCTCGCAAAGCAGCACTTCAGCAATTTCAAGGAAGTTGGAAAATGGCTCGACGAATGGTTTGCCACAAAATACAAGCAATTTTTCTGACATGGTATTCGTAAATTACCTAAAAGATGGACGAAATGTGTAGAAGCCGATGGCCAATATTTTGAATAAAAAAAATTAATTTCCCTTGAAAATAACGTGTTTTTTTTTTATTAAAAAACCGGAAAAACTTATGCATACACCTGGTATATGCCCATTTTAAGTATTTCAAGTGCTGTATTTAAAGTATGTCCTAAATCCTAAGTAATTTTGTTCTTGCAATATTTTTAATATTTTTAAATAAGTGTTCAAAAGACTTATTAATTTAGGGTAGAAATTTAGACGAGAAATCACGTAGTGACAGTTGTATTAATATATTATGTGCACCTCTTAGTGCTTCAGTCAGATCGTTCCGAAAAATATCATGTACGAATTTCTGCATCCATACATTGAAAAACTAAGGATAATAATAATTTATTGTACGCGTATTGTGCTTACTACATATTCACGTAAATTATTTCGGTTATCAATTCTTCCATTATTATTACTAAATGGTATTATTTGAATATATAAGAGGAAGCATAAGAGTATCGTCGATTATTGATAAAATGAGAGAGAATAGATTTAGATAGTTTGGTCATATTATGAGAAAAGAAGGTTCTGAAGCAGTAAGAACAGTTATGAAATTGAGCGTAGAAGGAAGAAGAGGAAGTGGAAGACCAAAGAAGAAGTAGTTAAACGGGATTGAGTGTGATATGAGGACTGCAGGTGTGTGCGTGAATGATGTGGGAGATCGAGTCAAATGGATGTTGAGGACCAAGGTGGCCCACCCCAAAATAGTTGGGAGAATGAAGCGAGGAAAAATAAGACTGAATGGCATTATTGACACTTAGGCAACGCGTATAGTGTATACTATGTACAGATAGCCATTGGGACATGCCTATTCGATGCGCCATATTATATTCCGTTTCCGATTTATTAAATTATAAAACGTACCAACAAAAAAACGAAAACAAAATACATAAATACTTACCTTGAGTTATATCGGCAATTGAAAACATCGGGCATAGACGCAATTTGGAGAAGTGTTTAGATATGTTTATACCTCTACATTTTTTTATGTTAATATACTGATATTACATTACGGTAGTATGATTTTTTGTTCACTGTTCATGTCCAATAATAAAGAATATAAAACAATCATTTATTGTTTTTGATTACTTACGCAAATAGGTAGTAAAATCTTCTATTTCTAGAATAATATTTTTCAATTTCACCTTTTTAACTACCGCCATCGCCTTTCAATGACCACCATATAATCATCTCACGCTTGCAAGTTGTAACTTACATAACCAATGTACAAACAATAATAACTATCGTTATATATATGACAGTTGTTTAGTCCAAAAATAGTAACAATAATAAGACTGGTAGCTACTGGTAATTTAAAGTTAAATAAAAAACAACAATTTATAGTGGTCGATATTACATTATGCGACATTATAGTGAGTGCCAACAAAGTTCGTAATCGATGAGCTTGGAATCATATTTGTATAACTTTGCTATCTTTGTTGCCCTTTGTCGTATTTATGTACATTGATATAATTTTATTTTTAAGATTAATAATAACACTTTTTAATATGTAAAAAATTTGGATTTATTAAATCAAATAATTGTGAGCCAGAACTATACTTACTGCCGTCTGTAAATAAAACCCTATTTTGTTTAATTTTTACATTTGCGTTACTGGTGGTCGGTCGTAATCCTATGATCGTCGAAATTGGGTGTATTTATAGGGGTTTTACAATTATTAAATAGATAGCCGTTATATTAAATAGGTAATTTTTTTATTTACTAAAAATATAGTATATAATGCTTTATCATATGTGTCATATAAAATACTTATTTTAATCTTTAATCAGTAATGACGCTTGTTTTACAACACTCAACAACATTTATTATATAAATTATTACATCCTATTTCAGTACACCAATAAATGCATTAATTGCTATAATGTAATAAATTATTTTATGAATCTTTAAACTAGCTATTTATTTTATCGATTAAAATAATTAAAATAAAAATAATAAAATATCGATACAATTATTTTTTAAAAAATTTATAATAATTTAACATCCAAATTTCTGATATTTTTATTTTTTACAATTTTGTTAAATTTATTATATATAATATATATAATTAATATATTATACTAACGTCTAAATAATTACTAAACGTTTTTATTATTTTTTGAAATGCGTATTTGTTAAATACAACAAACATTTGTTTGCAGAATTGGGTTTATTTCTTTAAATAAAAATGTATCTACGAGTGACTCAACAAATCCAGATAATAATTAAACAAAAATTTTTTTTTATAAAATTGAAATAATTAGTGAAAAATATTAAACTCTTCTACAAAACAACAACTGATTAACAAATTAAAGAATACATCAAGTAAATCAAAAATGATTACTAACAGTTATTTGTCAGCTATAAGAAAGATAATAAAAGAAAGTACATGCAAATTAAGAATACTTTTCAAAACTGAATGAAATTTTGTAACATGTAATTTTCTTTATGGGAAATTAAAAAAATTAAAACTCCCTTAATTAAAGCACCAACCGACTTATTTATATAATACTTTTTTTTGTACAATGATAAATATTCAATTGTATAATAGATGTAGAATTATTTCAAGGAATTATAAAGAATGATTGGCAATTAGTAAAACTATTTGATCAATAATTTTTGAAAAAACAAAATTTTACAACTTAGTATTCTAGTAAATTAATTTAAAATCAATTTTTAAATATTCGTGTTCATATAATCGCAGACAAAGTAATTTTAGGTGTGAAAGAAAACGCGTTTTTACCGCAATGTGTTATGAAGTTAAATAATTATTAAAAATTGTATGAACCTATGCTCACTGTCATTGTTTTATTTTTACTATTATATTTTAGGAAAGGAATACAATCAAACCAATTTCAGTTTTACTGTTTTAGTATTAGTTCATTAAAAGCAAAAATGGTAGTAGTAAAAAGTTTGATGTATACAACATATCAGTTAAAAATATGTATAAATCCTTATCTACATAAATGATTACAAATTATACACTATACTAATTAATATTATATTTATATGTTTATAACAATATGAAACGTTCACAATAAATTATTAATATTAACCTATTTTAATTGCAAGTCACTTTTACGTTGCTAATTAGTTCTGATATATGCCAACGTCCCTTTTATTTTTTAAAGAAAATTAAAACATGATTCAAACTTCGAATGGGACTTTCTCGTCCCATTGGTTAAAAAAATTGTCAATTTTGTACATAGAGAAACATTTAATCAATCAAATTAATAAAAGTAAAGTAATTAATATCTTTAATAGTAAAAGTGACAGAAGGATAATATTATAATTATTATACATTTTTCAGAAATATAATTATTACGATTGTCTTCAATGGGGTACTAATGGAGGGAAGATAAAACCCCTCCGAAAATGTTTAGGAAAAATTAATTTCTCACGAGACATATTTTTAGTCAATAATAACGAAAAACTAAAATATTTTTAAACTTCAATACACGTTATAATATAACGTGTTCGTTAAAAATGAATAATCTATTAAAGCTTATAGTGTCTTGTTTCATTAGGGTCATCTGATTTATTTATTTAAAAATTAACTTCCCCTCACCCGAAATTCAAGTCTTAGTATGCCACTGGTTGTCTTCATGACATTTCAGATCCCTAAACATGAATATTTCCGAAAAACATAATTATAATATTTTAGTCCATGAAAACTTTAATAAAACAATAATATTAATTTAAATAATACAGTATCGGTATTAACATTATATTATATATATATATATATATATATTAGTATTTTATTGTTAATTAGTTCTTATATAATACTAATAAACGAATATGTTATTAAATAACAAATATACAGTATAAAGCATTTTCTAAATATGATTCAACAATAGGGGTTGTGGGGAGCAAGGCCCCTCAATTTGTGTATAATTTATGATTATAAGACTAATTGAAAAAATAGAACTACATCCAGTTATTTCAATGAAATTATGCCATGACAACATAGTTGTGTACTTGCGACTTCTGCATTATATGGAATGTTAAACATGTATCTGTGATAGCTAATACTCATATATTTAGTATATAATAACTACAACAAAAAATTTATAAATTTTAGTAACGTAAATATTAAGTTCCCGTTTTTCCGAAAACCAGTTCGTCTTTGTTAACAGCATCAATATTTGATTCGATCTTTGGCTGCCGTTCGTTGACATTCACTACTCGAGTCGGCTGTTTTCTATGTATATCGTTTGCAAGAAAATCGACAAATTTGTTTTTTCAAAGATATCGAGTAATTATGATTTTTATAATTTTCTGTTGGTTATCCATCGTTGACTGCAGCATTCCCTGTGGCATGGCTACCGCGGTCATGGTCATCGTAATTCACTGGCACAGTACCTGTAACTTTCTGCGTTGTACGATTGGTTCCTTCCTCCGCGTCTTAATACTGGAATTACACTTTATACACCGCATTTTTTGTCTTTTCGTCGATATCGCCATATTTTATGTTCTCTCCGTGATTATTTCATTATTAAATGTTGAGCTAATAGGATAATTATAATATAATGTACGCCTCGATCACCACTAAGACAGGCGAAAACCGCAATAACAAAAACCTATGTTTTTCGAATGGACAAAATTATTCCTTAATACCGTCGTTGCCTGTAAGTATATGTATTATATTGTATATAGATACGGGATTAAATAATAATTCGATATAAGTAGTTTATATATATATAATTATATAGGCACTTGGTTTTGAAATATGTTTATTTAATTGTTTTTAAACAAAGTACGATAATAATATATATTACATGACAAAAACCTCAAAAGCGATACAATTTATGTGTAATAATATTAACATTTTGACAATTTTATTTTTTATATAAATAATAAAACTGTATAAGAAATAAGAATTAAAAATATATAATAATCCCTTTTTAGTCGGTGTAAATCAAAATTCGGATTTTAAATAAAAATCAATGTGTATATATAATACTAGACCTAATATATAAATTAAAGATTATTAGTCAATAACATTTTGCTCCAAAAAGAAAAAAATCATGTTGATGTATATAATAGAAAATTTAATCATTTATCTAACCATATATTATGTTCAGTATAAATTTTTCTAGTGAAAAAAGTACATATTTACATTAAATAATATATACTACAGGTATATATTTATACCTATATTTTATATTTATAAAATATAATATTATTTATTTATATTTACAATTACAAATTGGTTTTTTACTCATTGCATGAATGGTATCTGGAAATTTTCAAAATAATGTCATATTCACCAAACATAATTTGTTTTCTCTGTCCATTTAATTGATATGATAATGAAGTAAAATAACATTATATAAAAATTTTAATTTTCTTTTTGTGTTAAATTTATACTTATTACTAATTTTGTAAAGAATATTTTATGGTACATTTCAGAGCCTTTTCTAAAATATTTTTGGATGAAAATGTTATAATATTTTCATATTCATTTTCATCAATTTTATATGAGAATGGATTGAACTATTTGTATAATTCCTAATAATACATTTATAATCAATAGTAGTTACTATAAATATATGCAAATAATATAATCATTATTGTGATTATACCTATATAGTTTTTGCAGTATAAAAACTAAATTTCTATTTAAAATAGTAGTCTTTATTTTGTATTACTATAAACTAATATATACTTAAATTAATTAAATGAATATATTTCGATATAAATGTTATTTCCTTTATTTTATTATAGGTACGTAAACATCTTACAATCACTCCAATCTCAAAAACGTCACAAGATAATTCAATAAAAATTGGTCGAGATAAAAAGTACTATTAATTATATTATTTTTCAAATATGTACTATATTAATTTATATTCGTAATATTAATATAGTATATAGTAATTATAGTAATTAGAATATATAATTAGAAAATTACTAATAAATACATTTTACCGTAACTTTTTCACTATATAAAATATTTTCTTTAATCAATGATCACTTTCTATCATTAATTTAGAAAATACAATTCAATAATAATGAAATGTGTTGTTAAAACAGGTTTTACTTTCAAATTAATATTTATATTTGAGAAAGTAGTATGATTGATTTAGTAAATAGTACATTATGATGTACTATAGTATTGTACTTGCATAGTTGCATTTTAAATACTAGCCTTAAGAAAGTACAAATTACCTGATTATTTAAATTTAAATTAAAAATATATATATTCTAGTTTCATGATTTATTGTTTAAAAAATTAATTCATAAGATACAAATAATATTGCACATAATGTCATAATTACAGGTCATAAATGGTAAATTTATGTAACAGTTATTTATTATGGGATTTATATAGTTATAAATTAATGTTAAAAATAAAAATTATTAATGTTTTTATTTTTTCAATTATCAATTATTTAGATATTTTTAATTCGATTTCTCTCCATAATGAACAAAATTGTTTAATATGTTTCAATCAATTTTTTTTATATAGATATTATTACAACGGTCATGCAATTACTTTTACAGCTTAACTTTATTAATCAATAACTATGCTATTTATATTTTTTCATCAACATGATCGATACATTTTTAAATTAAATTTTACATCTAAAGTAGCAAAATAAGTAGTAATAGAAATAAAAATTACTCATACGAGGATTTTTATTTAATATTTATACAAATTAATTAACAAAACATGCTATATTTATATAAAAGTAAAAATTGAAAATACATAAATGCAAATTCTGTAGTAATTAAATAATTATAATATATATTCAATGGTAAATATATTGTATAATAAATTATATTTAGATAGATAAATTTGTAAGTAACAAATATTGTAAAAAAATAAAAAATAAAATATATATTACACTTGAATATTTCAACTAAACAAATTATACTATTATAAATTAGTTATATTAGAATTAATGTTTTGTCAATTTATTTAATATTGTATTTAATATGATAATATGACATTGTTTCTTTTCTATTGCTTATTTTATTACAATATATTTTCATCATTCATTATAGTATTACATTATAGTATTAAATAAATGCCCAATAATTTAAAAACCACATCAAGATGTAAATTATTATTATCACATAAAGATAATAAAAATTAATTATGTACTAAAATGTTTAATTACTTTTAGTTTTTACATTTTATTTATTCCTGGATTATTCGTTGTTTTATAGAATGAAACACTTGTTATATCAATCAGAACAACCATTTTCGCTGTCAAATTTAAAAATGTCTAAAGAAGTAACTATAACTTCAATCAATGAAAGTAAAAACAGTAAATTAATTTCAATGCTTAAAAAATTACCAGATATAACTTTTAATTACATTACACCTCAACCAGTTTTTAAAGTTCCTGAAACTCCAAAATATAAAAAAAAAGTTAAAAAAAAATTTATCACACATGAATCAAAAGTTATGTGCGAAAAAAAATTATTATCAGAAAATCAAGATAATAATATAATGGATAAAAATCCTAAAATACGAACAAAAACTTTGAATGATAAACAAAGAAAAATTAATAATAATAATATCCCATTATTAGGTAAAAATAATTTTAATCAAATAATTACAAACCGTCTAAAATCAGCTGCTAAAAAATACTTAAGCTCAGAACAAGAAAATATACAAAGAACAAGTTCTCCTATCAAACTTCTAAAAAAACCGCAAAGTATATCTATGATAAAATCAAAAACTGTAGAACCAATAAAAGAAGTACCAAATACTACCAATGTCTCTCATGAAGTGACAAAAATTGCAGATAATGATTCAATTATAAAAAATACAGATGTTAAAATTAATAAATCATCTAATGAAAATTATACACTTATGGATATATCAACAAAGGATGAAATTGACATTGTTCCAGCATCTCATTCTTTAGGTTTTATTAATGCTTGTGTTCCTGAGTATGGTAGTTTTGTTGAGGGAATTGATAAATTAACGAAATATAATTCATATATTGAAACTTCACAAGATAGTATAGAAACAGAATCATCATTAGTTGGACAAGAATTAACTTCTTTTTCAGATATTTTAAGTCATATTAAAACATCAATTGTTTTAAATAATTCTGATAGTATTCATACTGAATTAGATTCTCGAACATATTCTATTGAAGGAAAAGCATTTATAGATAATATTCAAAATGAACAGTTGTATGTAAACATTAATAAATTTAAAAAAGCAGAATATGAAGTTAATGAATCAGAAAATGAAGAAAAATCCAATTCAAAAAACACACCTGTTGTATTAAAAGACATTCAGTTGTTACAAGAAATAAAAAACAGTTTTTGTGATAATTTAGTAGAAAAACCTTTCAAAAATCAGTTAGGTTATTGTACTAAATCTTTACAAAAAATATCACCAAATACAATAGAGGATTATACAGTTCTTCAGACTAATAAAAGGCATGGGCTGACCCAAAATTATTTGAATAAAAAACAAAAGTCAAACAATGAAAATAAAAATTAATTTTAAAATGTATGAAAAATTGTTATACATTAAATATTTTTCTAAATTTTAATAAATTTCGTTTAAATTTAAACAATTATTTTTTAAACAATAATCATCAATATTATTATAAACATGAATTTATAGTATTTAATATACTTAAATATCTTAATATTTAACAGTTACAAAAAAATTTATATAAGTTATAAAATAACTTTTTTATTCGTTTACTTGTCTAATTTGTTGATTTATAGATATTTATTTTAAAGACATTTACATTTTAACAAATTGTTTTAATAATACACTAATCCTATTGTCTAATATTTTTAATGTATTTTATAATAATTAAAATATAAAATATCTGTATCTAAATATTAAATAATACTTAATATTGTATTGTAAATTATTATTTATATGCTAAATAAAAATGTTATAATTAATACATTTTTTTTATTTTTAATTATTTATTATTAAAAAGATACGTAACAATTTCATATTCTTTTGTAATTTGTAGAATTATTCATAGGGTCAAACAAAATTTAAGTTTTGATTTTTAAAAAAAATGTAATTAACAAGTATATATGAATAATAAGTAATAGTTAAATTATTCATCTATACAAATTATAATCTTATATACTATAAAGTATAACCACAACTCAGAATATTGTTTAAATTTTTTAATTTTTAGGTATATAATATAAGTATCTACAACAAAATACAGGTGACTACCCTAGGTATTTATTTATTTACTTTAAAAAAGTAGTATGAAAGTCATTTTGAAAAGAAAAATGTGTGAAGTTACACAATTTATTTTGGGCAGCAAAAATCACGTCTTAGAGTTATAACCGTTTTTGATATTGGTGATTAATTGGGTGTTGATGCTGTACCACATTTCTTTCAACATTCCCTCATCTAGTGACTAAACATTTTAAAAAAGAAACTTTTTCAAAATTTAAATACTTAGCGTGGTCATCCTGTAGTTACTATTTAACTACTGTACAGTTATTTGTCATAGATAATTTATTCTAGTGTATTAACATACCACAATAGTTGGTTAATACTTTATCTACATTGAATAAAACACAATGTGATTATAATATATATATAATTATATACTATAATTTCATTCAATTATCCTGTAATCTAAATGGTGCCATATGTGTATATAGTAATAAAATAATTATTACGTTTAGGTCAAAGATTAAACTAATAGGAGTAAGATTAAATTTATCAAGTAATTATGTACAAAAGAAGAGTTGAACTAAAAATTAGTATTCAATTAATTACATTATATAATATTTCGATAAGAAATACCAATTGAAATTGTCGATTAATCAAAAATTATCGAAGTCTGGGACCACACTCACGCCATTCCAAACCAGTTCGACCACTTTAACGTTTATTCTCAATATTGCAACACTTTTGTCTCGTGCGTTTACCTGTAAACATGTCGAATGCACGTCTGATAATAAAAAAGGTACTCATCAGCGATGCCTGTGATTCAGCCTGTGCTACACTTCTCGAAGAAAATGGCATCGAAGTTCAATCCAAATACAAATTATCAACTGATGCTTTAATAACAGAATTAAAGGTATTTTCAGTAATTATCTATTTAATATGACACCCTCATATATTATATATAATAATTCTTAAAAGTGGATTTCGGTGAAATAAATAAATTATTATACCATAGATATATGTTTATATTACTATAAAGTAAGTAGGTATGTATGTACGAATACAATTTGTGTTTTACTTTATATTTAGACTGGATCTTATGATGGATTAGTTGTTCGATCTGATACTAAAGTGACTAAAGCCGTAATTGAAGCCGGAGCCCAATATGGTTTAAAAGTTATCGGAAGAGCTGGTACTGGAGTAGATAATATTGATTTAGTTTCTGCAACTGATTTAGGAATACTAGTCCTTAAGTAAGTTGTATTAATAATGTATTTTTAATACTAAATATCTAATTAAATAGTTAATTATATTAAAATAATGTGATGTTTACATTTACTATCTCTACTTATTTAACATGCATTGTAACAAAATAGTAGAATTTAGGAAAACATTGGCATTTAAATACCTACACTTATAATGTTAAAAGAGAACATTTAAAAGAATTTGAAGGCATATTTGAAAATATAAAAATATATAACTAACAAAGAATATATATATATATATAATTCATTTTTTTAATGGTTTTTTAATTCTAAATTTTATATAAATGTTCCTTTTTATGTAGTTGAGTATAGTGTTATAGTCCGGTGTCATATGTAATAGTTTTAACATTAATTTTAATAAATTTTAAAGATAAATTTATATTCATATTATTATAACAATTTACTGTATATAAAATGTAATTCTATTGTTCATTGAAGGTTGATTAATGAACATACATAATGCATATTAAGATGTGTTATAGTGTACACAGGTAAAGTTAGGTATTGTGTTGACATATTTTAATATTTATGCCGCATACTATCATATTGTGTATACAACTATAGTATTAATGTATATATAACTAGTATTATATATTCAGTATAATTTTAATTAAAATTCCATTTTTAATATTGTTAAAACCATTAAGTAAGGAACCAAACTTAAAATTTAATATAATATGATACAATATTTGTCCAATTAATTTTTTTAATTTTTTTAATTTTTATAAATTATAAAACCAATAAGTATTTTAAATAAATAATACATTTTTAAAAATTACATATTTATATTTATAATATATATTGTTTAGTTTAACAATATATTATTTAAAAAATGTTTATTATAAAAAATAATTATACTTACATTATATAAAAATTTAATTATCTTAAAAATATTTTTTAAGTATTTATATAATATAGTGGTAGTTTAAGAAAAAATTTAGTGATAGTTAAAAGTTTTATTTTTTAATATTAAATCAAATATACTAATTATATTATATTTACAGTATAAAGATGAAGTATTCGTTTTCTAACCATAGTAGTATATTTGTATTTAATAGTAATTTTTAATTGTATAATTAAATAATTTTAAATTATCAAATTGAAATATATTTTAAATGTGTCATCAAATCTACGAATGTCTAATTATTTAAAAAAATATATAATTGATAAAATATCTATTTATCAATTAATAATCAATTTTTTATTTATTAATATATTATAACTATAATTACAAATTAATTTTGTTAAGAGTAAATATTACATTATAATTGTAGTATTTTTATATTACGTTATATTTATCTGTTTAAATATCACTGAAGTGAAGGTTTGAAATAATTTAGTTGTATAGGTTCATATAATGGACATACATATTTAACTTTATATGTATAAGTATTTATCAATATCAAAAATTATAATTTAATGTAATTAATAAAAAATTTTTACTTTTATGATTATAAACATAATCATAATATTGGTTTACTTTTATCTCTATAAGTATTAAGTGCTTATATTATACTTCTTCTATTATATTAATGGTTTAATGTAATATATTATAAAATTAAATATAGTATTTTATTTATAGTAAACATTTTTACATAGCAAAACTAAGTATTCTAATTTCCAGAAAGATATTTTATATTATGTATTATGCTTAATCCCTATTTTTATAAATAATAATAATAAGTAGTTATATATAAATATTATCCTAAGTATTGCTATATAGATCAATTAAAATAAAGTTAGATAATTAGTATTAATATATTATATAATTATAATTTAAATTATTTTATCGAAATATGAAATTAGACTAAAAATGTATTTTTTAATGAGTCTAAGTATGATTATAATATTATATTGGATATTTATAATATTGACAATATATTTCTTTGTTATAGTACTCCTGGTGGAAACTCAAATAGTGCATGTGAACTTACATGCTCTTTAATATTGTCACTGGCTAGGTAAGTTTATTTTAATCTTCTACAGTCAATGTTTACAACATATTTACTATAGACTAAGATAACAGCTCAAGAATTTTAATCGAAAATTGTATTCATGATAACCAAGCATATCTATGTAAATAATTTAGAAACCCACTATGTTAACATAATAAGTAGCGTTAAAATTTAGTAAATGATTAGTTATCTCTATTTATCTTAACATACCTACATACCATATTACTACATTACAGTTATATTGTATTTTTAATTCTATGGATCAAAGTTTAATATTTGGTCATATTAATTTGGTAACATTATACAATTTAGACTTCAATAATGTCTGTATTTATTTTACTGATGCCATTTTCCTAATAAATTAAGTTTTATGCTGGTTGTTAATCTTTCTTCTTTTTCACCTTATTTTCTCAGCTATTTGGGGTCAGCCACCTTGGTCCTCAACCCCCACTTGACTAGTTGTTAATCTTTATAGTACATAATATAAACATTTAAACATGTTTATTAGATTATAAATATTTTTGCATATAAATTAATACTACTAATGAAGTATAAAAAATATTCCCTCATTAAATTTCATAGTGAGTTAGAATATACTTTGAAATTAAATTATTAATATAAGAAACCATTTAAATTTATTACTTTGTTATTTTTATTGTAATAATCGTTATTACTTATTTTTAAACACGTGTGTAATATTACAATAAAACTAGATACAATAATAATTATCATTATTCATATAAAATTGTATACTTACGCTATTAAATAACTTGTAAAGATATAATTGTTAATATTTTACATTTAGGAATGTACCTCAAGGATGTCAATCATTAAAAGAAGGAAGATGGGATAGAAAGATCTATATGGGATCTGAAATAAAAGATAAGACTCTTGGTATAATTGGTTTAGGTAGAATTGGCCGTGAAGTAGCTTATAGAATGCAAGCGTTTGGCATGAAGGTATATGAATAAAAATGTATAATGTTATTAAAAAGTTTAATTTGCTTTTTTGTGCATAGATTGTAGGATATGATCCGTTTATTAACAAAGAAACTGCAGCTAAAGATGGAGTGGAATTATTGAGTTTAGAACAGATTTGGCCTATTGCTGATTATATTACTGTACATACACCTTTAATTGAAAAAACTAAAAGTAAATTATTAAATTATGTTAAGAACAATTTAAAATAATATGTTTTATTATTTTTATTAGATTTGATCAATGATGATGTATTCAATAAATGTAAGAAAGGAGTAAAAATTATTAATGTTGCAAGAGGTGGTATTGTAGATGAAGCAGCACTTTTAAGAGCTCTGAATGTAAGTTTAGAAATTATATTTAGCCAGTAAGTTTTGTTGCTTGTTTTGATTTTATAATAAATGATTGCGAATTTTTTCATAAATATTAAATAGGATGAAAAATGTAGCGGAGCAGGATTGGATGTTTTAACTGAAGAACCACCAAAAAGTTCGGAACTAAAAACCCTTATATCACATCCAAAAGTCATTGCTACTCCTCATCTAGGAGCTTCTACTTTTGAAGCGCAAATTAAAGTAAATTAAAAATGTTCAGTCATATTTTTGAATTTGCTAGATACTATTATTTATATTTATTAATTTTTACCTTGTTACAAATATTTATTAAATGCTAAAAGTAGACAATTTTTTTACAACTAATATTATTGACATTCAATTAATCCTAAATAAAATATATTTTTAATGTTTAATAATTAATAAAATTATTAATTGTTAAACACTTTTTACAGGTTGCTGAAGAAGTAGCTCAACAATTTGTTGCATTGACAAATCCAAACAGTAACTATTCCTTGAGTGGATTAGTTAATCAGTTAAAGAATGGAGTCTAATAAGATGTTTGATATAAACACTCTTATTGTAACAACTAATTGAATTATTTTAACTACGAAGCCATAGTTTTATTAAATATACATTGTTTGACATCAAATTTACTATCATAATAAACGACTCATTTATTAGACTTTATTTTTGTAATCTAAATGAACTGCAGTATATCATGATATAACACAGTTTGTGTAAAAGCAAACAATGAAACAATAGCATATTATAAAATATAAAATTATTAGAGATAAGTTTCTTCAAAACACGTCTATGCCGTCCCCAAAACCTGTCTATCCCATTCTTATTTTAAAAGTATCTCAGTAATCACTCATTATGGTAAAATCTCCAGATCCAAAAATGTCTGGAAAAAAAGAAATTGAGGACAGTCCAATACAGAGATTTTGCAAAAAGTGTAATATTAATTATAATCTTATTATGTTAAAAATAACTTTGTTTTTGATGTATGGAGGTAAGTCTAGTTAAAAGAAATATACATATATATATATATATATATTACATGTATTACATTATTTTATAAAATTGCACAATCTTTTATTTTTTATTCATTTTTTAGCAACTTCATCATTAATTCCATATTTAACTATTCACATGCAAAGTATTGGATTATCAGTAGAAGAAATTGCCATTGTATATTTAGCATTGCCTTTAACTACATTTTTAGCTCCGCCTGTTTCAGGTACCTATTATAAATCTATAACCATATGCCATACAAAAATTTATTAAAAAATTGACATAATTTTAGAAAATTTGAATATAAAATTTATTAAATCAAATGAATTTAGGATTTTTAGTAGATAAATTTGGTCAATATAAACCAGTTTTGTTTATTTCACTGGCATTGAATGCTATATTTCATCATTCGTTAATATTGATACCTCAAATGGAAACTCCTGGAGCAATACCATCAGCATATGTTATGAGACACCCAGAATCTGGAAAAGTTGATGTATTAAACTTTTAAAATTTAAATAACGTCAAAATATATATTTATATTTTGGATGTTGTACGTTTACAAAGGACTGAAAAATTAAATATAATTAATTTTATAATAATATATTACTTTTGGACGAAGTATGGTCATAACTAATCTAAACTATTTATCAATCAATGGAAATATTTTAATTTTAATAATTTAATGTATTTGGAATAATGTGAAATTTAAACAACTTGGAACATTTTTTTGACGTACAATATATTTAAAATATAAATATAAATTTGTGTATATACTTATAAATTAACATGTCAGGTTTGGTGGAGTCCATGTCCTAGTAGAGAATGTCCAGAAGATGAAGAAATTAATTTAGTTTTAGACGAATGTGATGATCATTGTTTGTTGAGAGATTATAGTGTACCACGTGAAGAAAATAAATGGGGGACGAAAATTGAACCAAGTATAGCAGTTAGACCACCGACTTTTATTACAGGACCTACAAATCTCCAACAAGTAAGAATCATGCTTTATATTATAACATACGTAATTCGTAAATTATTAATCAATTGTATTCAATTGTTTTTTAAGAATTTTGAAACTAGGTTTACACAACAAACTTATATGTATTTTTGACTAGTATTGATTATATGTAAATTAACATTTGACTGACACATTTACAGTTTAAATTTATATTATACATTCAATTTCAAAGAAATTATATTGTAGGCATATCTCATACATTTAAACGAATATTATATAAATATAGTTTTATTCATGGCTGTATAGCTCAAATAATATAACGAGTTGAATGAATGCATATACATGCAGGAAATGTCTATTTTGTAAATTATAAATGTTATGATAATATATATTTGAACTTTAAATATAATATATAGTAGTTGCTACAGTAAAAAAGTATGAAATTATAAGTTTTAATTGTTAAAAATTAAAATAATTATGTAGGTAATAAATAAATATATATATATGCATAGTATACAGTATAATAATTAGATAAGTACTATTAGTATGCATGTTTGATGTAAAAAATAAAAATTTAAATGCTGAAAATATTTATTGATAAATTGTTATTTTATTCAAATTTATTATTTTAGCAACAACTAACGAATTGTATTATACCACCCACTAATAACAATCATCAACCAGGAATAGACGATCCAGATTTATATTTCATTTATGAAAAAACTAAACAAGCCAAAAATGCGACTAAGCCTGTGTAAGTATTTAAAATTTTGGAAATTGTTGAAGATTTAAATAAAAGATATATGCTTACGTTACTAAAACAATAATTTTCAGTACAAAAAAACCAGAACAAAAAAAAAATAAATTAAGAATGGGTGTTTTGTTAAACAATGAAACTGTAAAAGAAATCGCTAATATTGGAGCTGGATTAAATAACATTAATGATACATCGAATAAAAAGGAAGCTACCGTATTTGTGGTATTGGACATGCATCCTGGACTTATGGACCCAACTGAAACTTTAGGTATTTAGTTATGAAAGTTTACTTAAGAGTTACATAACGCAAGTTGACAAATTCTGAGTTTTTATTTTACTACAATTATATGTGTCAATACTAAGAGCGAATACACCTATATTTAAAGGAGTGGCTAGCAATATTAAGCAAATAACAAGATTACTAAAATTGTTAGGTCAGGTATCAATAATTTATTTATTTCATTTTAAAATATTCCTTTTTCTAATACATTTTTTATAACACAATAAAAAAATGTAAAAAAATACTTTTAAAATCTGTAGTTAAGTAGTTAACTATTCACATATAAATATAAAATAAGTAGACTTGTTAAGTTTTCCATCAAATTAAACATATATTTACTGTATATGTGTATAGCTGTTAAATATAATTTCCTTTACTAATAACAATCAAATAAACAGGAATGGAATTGCCTGAACCTGATCAAGATGAACAAGTCACAGATTTTCGTCAGCATTTTTCCTCGAACATGTTAGTATCGTCCGGAGTAAATTTTTCAGCACTTCTTGATCATGATTTACGGTGTGGCGGCAGAGTTTTGGCGACCAATTTAACATACAATAAATTAAAAGAACTTGCTGCAGATTGTATGTTACAAAAATGTATTTTCAGGTAACTATACCTGTCTTTAATTTTAATAGTTGTATATCCAAAATTCCGTATAGAGAAATAAAATTTATTTCATATAAATTTATAATTATAATTTAACATCGTTACTTTATATTTATTTTGAATGATGAAAATATTAAATGTGACTATAATAGCACTTAGAAACATTCATTTTGGTCCCATATTTTCACATTGTAGTACAATATAAATAATAAATATTTTCTTAATAGGACTGGAGGACCTGAACGATGTCCACCAGAGTATAAACCCTCAAATGAGAAAGTATTTTGGATATATTTTGGTTTGCGATTTATTGGTACGACAATGTTGGCAGCATCAGTTACAGTAATGGATCCTATTGCTCTTAGTTTAATACAGAGGTATGGTGGACAGTTTGGTAGAGAAAGGTTATTTTCAACTGTTGGAATGGCATTGTTTTCTCCACTCACCGGTTGGCTTATTGATTATATGAGTGCAAAAAAGGGTATATTATTTTTTTTAATTAAAAATGTGTTGTACAGTATACATTAATCCTTGTTTACTAACACTAAAAAAAAAAAATAAGAAAAAGATAAATCTTATTCGTTTTTATATCAAACAGGTTATACAGATTATTCATCAGCATTCTACACTTATGATATTCTTCTCGTTTTATCAATGGTAACATTATTAATGATGCCAGTAGGCATAAAAATGCCAGCAGATCATATTTTGAAAGACATGATAAGACTCTTAAAATTGCCACATGTAACAGCATTTATATTTTTCTTATTTATGCTTGGAAATTGTTGGGGTTTTATAGAGTCATATTTATTTTTATATCTTAAAGAATTGGGTGCTCCTAACTATTTATTAGGTAAATATCATTAAAAATAAAACAAACGTATAGAAATTAAATGAGTATAATAAAAATAAATTAATAGGAATTACAGTGTCTGTAGCAACAATCAGTAGTATTCCATTTTTATATGGTGCAGAAAGAATATCAAAAAAAATTGGACATGTCAATATTATTGTCGTAGCTTTCTTTTCACATGCAGCCAGATTAATGGGCTATTCATTTATTGAGTAAAACAAAATTACAAATCTGAAAAATATTTTTGATAATATAAAATATTTTATTACAGAGATCCATGGTGGGTATTCCCATTTGAAGCAATTGAATCATTGGCTGTTCATTTAATGTGGGTGGCTGCCGCAACGTATTGTGCTTTACTTGCACCAAAAAATCTTTTAGCAACACTTATTGGTGTCTCTGGAATGTCCCACTTCAGTCTTGGTAAAAAAACAATTTTTATTATATACACCATTATAAGTCTACAAAATTAAAAATATATTAAAGGTCGTGGAAGTGGAAGTTTTTTTGGAGGGCTTTTAATTGGATTCTATGGAACAAGACAATCATTTAGATTAATGGGTTTATTAGGAATCATAAGTGGCACTGTATATGGACTATTACATTGTATATGGCTTCACAAATTTGAAGATCAAACATCTGTTGAGAAATCTGGTAAATGTTGTTTATTTTAAATTAAATTGGACAAATGTGAATTAGTATTATAAAATATTTTTTTTAAATGTAGAACCATCTGAAGTAGAATCTCTTAAAGGAATTGAAGAAAACAATAAGGAAGATTTATCTGATATAGAAGCAGAAGCTAGACGTTTAAGTTTAATGATTAAATTTAATCATCGTGGCTCTTTAGCATCATTGGATAAAGAATTACTATCAGCAACTAAATCCCAAAATGATCTTAGAAATGCATCATTACAACCACCCAAAGTTGATTTGCTTAAGTCTACTCTTGAGCTTAATTACTTACATAAGAAAGCTAATGTAAACAAACCAATTTTAAAAAAGGAAGATGATAATTGTGTTTCAACTACTCCTCAGACAAATAGGAAATCAATGAATATTCAAACTACAATGAAAGAAACTGAAAGTTTAGGAAACAGCGAAGAACATTGAATAAATAAATAAATGTTACATTATAAAAGTATTGCTTTTGACATAAACTTACATTATATTGGCATAGATATAATAGAATTGTTTATTTCTTGTATTTTTTATAATTATCATAGTCCTTTTGATGTTTTCTTTTATTTGTTTCGTCATATTTGTTTTTGTATTCTGTTTTGTCATTATTTATTTGTTTTCTATCTCTTTCTCTTGATCTATTTCGATTATTTCTATGTTCCTTATGTAATTTTATTTTTGAATCTTTACTTGTATCCTTTTCTTGACTTTGACTATGTCTAAATCGTTTATTACTTTTTTCTCTTTCCTCAGAATTACCCCGTTCATTTTTATAATATATTTTTTTATCTTTTTCTTTTGAACTTGATTTTTCTCTTTGATGTTTGGAATTTGTATTTTTTTTGTTAGATTTATCTTTGTTATGCCTTTCCCTGTCTTTATTTTTGGATTTTTTATTTTTTTTATCACACTCGTAATCAGGACTTAGAATTATTTCTGGAGTACATATTTCTCGTTTTATTTCTGGGGTGCAAATCTCTTGTTTGATTTCTGACGTACAAATTTCATTTTTAATTTCAGGTGTAAGTATTTCTTGTTTGATTTCAGTTTTAACTTCAAAATCATCATCTAATTTTTCAGTCTTGACCTTGTTAGTAGGTTCTAAATGTTTTGGTGGTTTATAATCTTTAACATGATCAACTCTTAATATACGACCTAATACACGAATACCATTAAAATTATCGACTGCTAAAATTGTACTTCTTTGGTCTTCATAGCATATGAAACAGAATCCTTTCTGCTTACCAGTATCTTTATCACGTACTAGATTTAAATTAGTAATTTCCCCATATCTAAAAATCAAATTAATTGATTAATATGATGTATTCTAAAGTAACTTTATGCAAATGATTAGAAAGAAAATATATACTGGGAGAATATAGCCATAATATCTCCTTCAGAAAGATCAAAGGATAAACCACCAACAAATATCCATGCACT
Source organism: Geopemphigus sp. TES_GeoC_2020 (assembly GCA_025469175.1). Classification (NCBI taxonomy): domain Eukaryota; kingdom Metazoa; phylum Arthropoda; class Insecta; order Hemiptera; family Aphididae; genus Geopemphigus; species Geopemphigus sp. TES_GeoC_2020. Next base: position 20,612 of record JAIPRN010000451.1, on the reverse strand, counting down.
TGATCGATATTCATCATGCCATGAACTTTTAGGAAGATGTTCCAATTCCCGTTCACTAAGTTTTTTCACATTTCTCATATTTCTGGAAAAATATAATGCAAGATTATATAACTTTTAACTAGTGTAAATTATGAATGTAATTCAGTTAGTATTGTCATCAATAAAAGTACACGAGTGAACACAATATTAATATTTTTGAAATTTAATTTAATGATATATATTTTTATTATACATTAGACATAGATAAGTTTCTTTATCTACACATATTTTTTATTTATAAAAGCCAATTTTATCCTCTAGTTTTATATTATGAAATCTGGTATTTATTTAATAGAATTAAAAAAAAAAATAAAATAGGAACTGGTTGATTTTTATATATTTAAACTATTAGTTAGATAAAAAAATTCAAATTTAAAATTGTAATATAATTTTTAATAAATAAAAATATATAAAACTACAATAAATGTTTAGCTATACAAAAAATATAATCACTATAGTTTTTTAATTAAGAAAATATTATATAACTTAAGTTTCTTTAAATTTTAAGAGCTTACCGTGCCTTTTAACAATTATTGTTTCTTGATAAATTGAAAACAGTATATAAATATTACCTATTCATAATTAAATAACAAAAAATGATTTTTAAATTTAATAATCACATATTAATTAGACATAAACAATTTTACTCATTTTTTTTTTAAATTAAGGTATATCCATATTTAAAAGAATGGTTTTTTTATTTATGGGAAGATGGATCACATTACATATAAAAAACAATGTAAATATTTGTGTATGAGAAAGGGTTACAAAATTGGACATTAAAACAATACTGATAAATCCATAATTTTGGAAATGCATAAGTAAACATATTTATTAACAAATTTCTTAAGTTTATTTTTACATCACTTTGAATTTTTAGTATATATAAGTCAGCAATAAAATAAAACGCTTTTTTTTAAAATTATTTATTGAATTAGTTTTATAGAGATTATTTTGAATATTATTTGTTAAATCGGAGAAATTTTATAAAAAAAACCATCAATTCTAAAATTACAAGTAAAACTTAAATAATTAGTATATTTTGAGATATGATTTTAAAGTTTTACTTACGTTAATGGATTCATTTTGATAAAGAAAAGTAATTGGATTGTGTATAACTCGTAAGAAATAGAAATAACGAATAAACGAATTGGTTTTATGAAATGTAAACAGTTTTTTCAAAATGTTTTCGAAAACACTTTTCGCTTTAAAAGGCCAGTAAAACAAATACAATTTTTAAAACGTCACTAATTCAAAGTTTCTTTATGGTTTATAGTGTATGAAATTTCAATAAATTTTCTTATCAATTGATTAGAGATGATGACATAACCTCAAATAATTAATGCTACATATACTTATATATACAAATTTATTAAATAATAACGTAGTGTAACGTCAAGTACACCTATTACAGAATAGATACATTCCGTAGTGCCTATAACAGTATAAACTATAAATCCATAGTTTATTACTGTTTATAGTGTGTGCATTGTGAATTGTGAATAGTGCTTTGTACGAACTGTAAACAATTTGTCGTATTTGTGTTTTGTGCGTCAAGTTTTTAAAACGATTCCGAGTCAACTATACACTAGTGCATTCACGAACATAACGTGAAAATAAATTTATGGTAAATTAGTCGTTATCGTTATTGTACAAAAAAAAGTTATAGTCGCTTTTAACTCGTAACAATTATTCGTTTATTATATTACCATCATTGTTTTTGAATAAGCGAAATGTATAATTTTATACTATATGCCAAAAACGAAATCACCTTGCACAGTATTATCGTGTACTGATGGGCGTATTGCGACGATTATCATAAACTATTTACTTAAAGTTCTTTAAATTAATTAAATTATCCAAAAACTGCGAACAGACCACGTTTTATTGATTTTGCTTTTCGATTTTCACATATATAAAACTAACGGATTAGCGTACAATTTACGCATATATTATAATATTTAACAAGTGGATAACATATTATTTTTGTTTTCAATTTTATCAGTTAAATATAGTTGTAGTTGTTTTTCTGTCGTCTTTGCTTCACGGTTTGTGCTTTAAAAAGATGCAATTATAATGTTAAACTTTTTTTTGAAACAAACTTTTTATTTTCGTACAATTGATATTATATATACATATTGATATGGTTTTAGGTGTAAATGGCATCATTTAATCAAAGTTCCGATGACAATAAACAGAATGGTAAGAGGAAGTGGAATGAATTACATACAGATGTTGACAGAAATTCCAAGGAGGATGAGGATGAAAACACAACGACTGGTAAATAAAATATTTTCTTCTATTTATTATTATTTTGTTAAAGTCATTAAGTTATAAAGTTAACAATTTACTTATACTTATATGTGTGATGAGTACTTATTTAAAAAGAGAAATATATAATGTACCTATCTATAACAATAATTAATATTATTTTATAATAATATCTTTCTATAGAAAGAGAAAGAAGCATATACAATAATTAATGATTATTATTTTCATACATTTTATTGATTTGCATATGTATGAATAAATTAATATACATATAATTATTTTTCTATCAAAATTACTATAGATATCATTTTAAAATTGTAGTTGTTCAGGCTTGTAAAAATTTATTTTTATTAGAACATGTCTATCACTACACAGTTATTATAGTGTACAAGGTTGATAACAAGTGTTAAAACAATATTTCTAATCTACCAATCTTAACTATGCATTAATGTGTAATGACTGCACAGAAATATAATTACAAAATTAATTGCATGTATGTCTCGTACTAAAAATCTTTCAATTAAATCTAATGTAGGTTTTAAATTTTATCAGCATTTAAATTCAAAATTGATTTGATTTTTATTTACCAAACTTAACTTAAGAAAGTAAAAGTACATCTTGTTTATGTTAAAAAGTCAATTAAAAAATAACATTGAAACAACTCGAGTCTCAAATACAATTCATGAAATATTTTTAAGTAGGTATTTTATTTAATTCTTAACAATAATTTGTGGCTCATAATTTAATAAGGATTACAAAGATAGTGACTAATTGTTGTGTATAAAACTTAAAAAATATATATCTTTAACATTTTCAATTTAGTTTATATATAATATTAATAAAGTATTGAACGCTTGTAAGTTTTCAATGAAGTTTGTTAATTATTTGTGTAAAATTTTTAACGTTCTTTAAGTAGAAATGTATTATATATATATTTTTATTTCGATCATATTTAATTGTAATCTAAAATAAAAAACTACATATTAAATAATGATTGGTAAATCCTAATTTTTAATACTAAGTAAAATTAATAATATACATCATATGTACACAGTAAAATAAAATTATTAAAATCATATCAAAATATAATGATATTTTTAACTAAGTATTTTAAATGTTTGGTTAAATATCTAACTAATACAATATACAATTACAAATAACACATAAACATAGATTATTATGAATTTATTAAAATATCGTTAATCTAAAGATTAAACCTATAGTTTGTCTTAATTTTGTTAAATATTTAGATTAATTTTTTCAAACAAGGCAGTAGAAACTAAAACTTTTTAATTTTATATTTAAATTACATAAACTACATCTGATATACAATTATTATAAAAATTGGCTATCATTGTTACTATATGAATATAATTGCAGAATTTTAATGTTTTTAAGTTCAATTTAGATTGTATGTATATATATATATAAATATATAAATATTTTCATGATAAATAATAAATACAATTTGATTAAGATAATACATTTATTTCAAGATGATTAATATTTATAAAATATTTAAAATATAGATAATTAAAAATATTTTTTTAAATATTACAATTAAATATTTGTATTTTGTTGTTAAATGTTAAAAATGTTAAGGATAACGTTTAAATATATGAAATATATGATATATGATTTTTATTTTTATGAATGCTACTTTTTAAATATCTAGTTATTTTGGTACGTTATTTAAGGTTTTAAATCATTTTTAATTGGATACTTTATTATACTTAGGTTTTTTAGTTAATTACAATATATGTTATATTAATTATTTCCATAATGCGTCTAAAAAAAATTATTGCGCGTTTATTTGTTTTTTTATGGTTATAATTGTTTATTAATCAATATTATTTTACTCTATTATTTTATTAGGAATAAACTATTTGTAGGGTCTTTTAAATAAAGTTAGTATATTAGAATTGCTAGAAGGTAGTAAACATTTATTTATGCACATAATCTGTTCTTATATATGTTGATTAAGAGTATACCTATAAGCGTTTTAGAATAATACAATATATCAATAATATATTGTAATTTAAATATTTTTGTCAGATATGTTCTATCAAAATTGAGAATTTATTTTCATATATCTGCAATGTGGTTTAAAAAGTGAGTTTTTAATTTAATAGTTGTAGGTAGTTCATTTAATAATTTATATTAAAATGATAAAATATTAATATTTAACTTAGTTATATTTTAAAATAAAAGTGAATCTAAAGTTTTTTTCAAAGTGTAACTTAAGCAAAATTAATTTTTTTTGTAATTTTATAATAATATTAAAATTAAGATATCTAAAGTATATCAATAAATAAGTTAAGTTCAGTATGAGTAATATAATTGAAGTGACTTAATTTAAAATTAAATATATATATATAAATAATTAGTTTAATTAAAAGTTATATCAAAAATATAATTAATGCAAATAATTTTTAATTTTATCATTACTCTAAATTAATTTAAATATTTTATAAAATCAGGAAAGTTCAAAAATAAAAGTTTTTTAAGTTATTATTTTAATTACGTTATCACTTAGGCTAAGTAATTATATTTTACTTGGCCATTAACAAAAGTTTTGGTGGTTCCATACAGAGATGGAGCAAGGTTACCAGGAACTCTGCAAAACTCAACCAACCATTCTTGTTGAAGATTTCGAACCAATGAAGCCACTTGAAGAAGAAGAATTAATGGAAGCATCTTTAACTACAGATCGTAAACAAGTTATTGTTGGTATATGTGCCATGAAAAAAAAGAGTTTTTCTAAACCAATGAAAGAAATTCTTAACAGGCTTGCTGAATTTGAATATTTAAAAATGATAGTTTTTGAAGAAGAATTATTATTAAAACCTATTGAAGAATGGCCCATTTGTGATTGTTTGATATCTTTTCATTCTAAAGGATTTCCTCTTGAAAAAGCTATTAGGTATTCAGATCTCAGAAATCCATTAGTTATCAATAATTTGCCAACTCAATTTGCACTTCAAGACAGAAGACAGGTGTATTCGATTTTGGAGTCTGAAGGAATTTTAATTCCTAGGTATGCAGTCTTAGATAGAGAATCACAGGATCCAAATTTACATGAATTAGTAGAGTCTGAAGATCATGTAGAAATTAACGGAATTGTATTTAATAAACCATTTGTTGAAAAACCAGTTTCTGCTGAAGATCATAATATTTATATTTATTATCCTACTTCAGCAGGAGGTGGAAGTCAAAGGCTTTTTCGTAAAATTGGTAGTCGGAGTAGTGTTTATTCCCCCGAATCTAGAGTCAGGAAAACTGGTTCCTTTATATATGAAGATTTTATGCCGACTGATGGAACTGATGTGAAAGTATATACTGTTGGCCCAGATTATGCTCATGCTGAAGCACGTAAATCACCTGCACTTGATGGTAAAGTTGAACGGGATTCTGAAGGTAAGGAGATACGATATCCTATTATCCTCAGTAATTCTGAAAAAATGATTTCTCGTAAGGTGTGTTTAGCTTTTAAGCAAACTGTTTGTGGCTTTGATTTATTACGTGCAAATGGTAAATCTTTTGTTTGTGATGTAAATGGATTTAGTTTTGTTAAAAATTCAAATAAATATTATGACGATTGTGCCAAAATTCTAGGTAATATGATACTTAGAGAATTAGCACCTACACTACATATACCTTGGTCAGTTCCTTTTCAGTTAGATGACCCACCAATTGTTCCTACAACTGTTGGGAAAATGATGGAATTACGATGTGTTGTAGCTGTTATAAGACATGGAGATCGTACACCTAAACAAAAAATGAAAGTTGAAGTAAGACATTCAAAATTTTTTGATGTGTTTGAAAGATATGGAGGTAAAATTAAAGGAGAAGTAAAATTAAAACATCCTAAGCAACTTCAAGAAGTCTTAGATATTGCAAGAGCATTATTAGATGAAATAGAACATCATGAAGCTGACCAAGAACTTGAAGAGAAAAAAAGAAAACTCGAACAATTAAAAAGTGTTTTAGAAATGTATGGTCATTTTTCTGGAATAAATCGTAAAGTTCAAATGAAATATCAACCACATGGCAGACCTAGAAAAGAACAAAGTATTAATTTTAAACAAGATCCATCGCTTGTTCTTATACTTAAATGGGGAGGCGAATTAACACCCGCAGGAAGAGTTCAAGCTGAAAAATTAGGACAGATATTCAGATGCATGTATCCTGGAGGCCAGGGTAGAAATTCTGATACTCAAGGATTAGGGTTACTTAGATTACACTCTACATTTCGTCACGATTTAAAAATTTATGCAAGTGATGAAGGTAGAGTACAAATGACAGCTGCTGCATTTGCAAAAGGATTATTGGCACTTGAAGGAGAATTGACACCAATTCTTGTACAGATGGTTAAAAGTGCCAATACAAATGGTTTGTTAGATAATGACCGTGATTCCAGTGAACAACAGAATATGACAAAAGAACAGTTACACAAATTAATGCAGAATGATCGTATATTTACACTAGAAGATCGAGCTATGATAAATCCAAGTAAAGCTATTAGTATAGATGAAGCACTAGATTATGTTAAAAATCCTGTTCAGTGTTGTGAAATAGTACAAGAATTAATACAAAAATTAGTGGCTGTTGTAGAGTCCAAAAAGGATGATCCCAAAAAAGCAGATACTGTGTTGTATCATGGAGAAACTTGGGAACTTATGGGGCAAAGATGGTCAAAAATTGAAAAAGATTTCTATACTAAAAATAAAAAATTTGACATATCTAAGATTCCTGATATATACGATTGTATTAAGTATGATTTACAACATAACCAACGAACGTTACAGTTTGAAGAAGCTGAAGAATTATATACATATGCTAAATATTTGGCTGATATTGTGATACCACAAGAGTATGGGTTAGATGTAGATGAAAAGGTTACAATAAGTCAAGGAATTTGCACACCTTTATTGAGAAAACTTAAATCAGATTTGCAACGAAATGTTGAAGAACCATGTGAAGAAGCAGATGAAACTGTAAATCGATTAAATCCAACATATTCTTATGGTGTATTAAGTCCTAGAAGACATGTCAGATCACGCTTATATTTTACTAGCGAAAGTCATATTCATTCACTATTATCTATTTTAAGATTTGGTGGCTTACTGGATGTAAACAATGATGAACAATGGGGTCGAGCAATGGAATATGTTAGTATTGTTTCAGAACTCAATTATATGACACAAATAGTTATTATGTTGTATGAAGATCCTACCAAAGATGTAAAGTCTGATGAAAGATTCCATGTAGAATTACATTTCAGTCCTGGTGTTAATTGTTGTGTGAGAAAAAATTTACCACCCGGTCCTGGTTTTCGACCACAAACAGGTAGTAATTTTAAAACCAAACAAAAAGATTATGAAGAGGATGATTCATTAGATGAAGATGAAGGACATAGTAGATTTTCTGTGACAGAACCACAAATCGAAGAAGAAGAAGATCACAGTCGTTTTTCAATTACTGAAGATGATAAAAAGGAATCATCTGAACCTCCAATGTTTTCGGAAGATGATACTTGTGATGGACCACCCAAATTTAAATTCTGTCAGCCTCAAAATGCTACTGCTAAAAGACACTGTTACTTTTCACATTTGTTTTCTTCATCTCCACCAACCAGTAGTTTGTTTAGTACTGCTGTCATTAGTGGTTCATCAAGTACTTCAGATTTACATGATTTAATGACTGGCCCTTCCAGCTATGCTGGTTCAATAATTGGCTGTGATGGAGTACCACCAATTAGACCATTAGAAACATTACATAATGCATTATCATTAAATCAAGTAATCACTTTTTTTGATAAAGTCATTAATAACCAAGAACCAAGTTCACCAGAAATTTGGCCTTAATATGATGTCTTGATGTGTCTAATTTTAATATATCAATAATAATATGTATGATCAATCAGTTAGAATTATTAAATAAATTAAATAATGACCTAGTTTTGAAAAATTTATATTATATACATGATGCTTGAACAAAATATTAATTTAAAATTAATTATAACAATTACTAATTAATTTATGCAATGTCATGTAAAATTATAAATATAGTATACATAAATCTATTTGTCTATATTACTTTTAATATACCAACTGTACTCAAACTTATTTTTATTAAATTTATTCAACTTCCAAAATACTGTAAGATATTTAAGCATTCAAATAATTATTATAACTAATTGTATTTGCGTTTTTATTAAACAATAATATATTATTATATAAGTATTGATATGCACACAAATTTTTATATTAAATTAAAATGAAAAACATGTTCATAGACGTTTGAAAAACTTATTTTTATAAAAAAATATAGAATTGAGATATTTTATTTAAGTATCAAGGTAAGTCCAATGTGTCGTTAGAAAAACTTATTACTTCAAATTTCAATAAAATATATTTAAGAACTGGTGTAATAATGAATATTTGATATATTTATGATTTTGACGTTTACAATTATGTCAACATAATGTTAATTGATGTAAGTAGTACCCAAATATTTGTATATATTTTATGTTGTTAAATATTTTTGTCGACCAAAAATACATATAATTTATTTACCAAATCTTTATTTTTATTATTTCAATACTACGGAATAAGTATTATTGAACTTAAAATTCTATATTAATCAGTATAGATCAATATTTACTGGTAAAAATGTACAATGTTTACCATCTATTCAGTTATAAATACCATCTGTGTTTAAATTTTGATAAATAGATTTTTATTGTATCCTTTTTGTGTTCGAATAAACTTCATTGTTGTTACTTTGTAAATATTAATAAATTTTCTTTAAATTACCAACATTATCATCACAAAATCGAAAAAAGAATTTCATATAAGTAATCGACCTGTAGTTATGCATTAAATTAAAAAAAAAAAACATTTTATTTTATTTTGTTTTTAATTTCATGTATGACCAATTATTATAATAATTAATACACAGTTAATTATATGTGTATTTTACATTCTATTTATTATAACTAATTAAAAACATTTAGTTTGATTTTGAAAATAATATTTTAGTTCATTTTATTTTGATAATTTGACAGAAATGTGTTTTTAAGTTGTTATTATTAAAAAAAAGATGAAATTAAAATAGAAAAACCGACAAAACTCTATTTTTATGTGGTATATAAAAATATACATAAAAATAGTGACATGCATTAATTCATAATATACATTAGTATTAGGTTTTACATTGTTAAGTCACACGTCCATTAAAAACAGATTTAAATCATTTATAAAGAGTAGTTAATAAGAAAGAAGAAGACCAAAGAAGAATTTGTTGTATTACATTGAGTGTGATCTGAGGATTACTGGTATGTGCATGGATGATGTGGGAGATTGGGTCAAGTGGAAGTGATGGCTCAAGATGGCTAACCCAAATAGCTAGGAAAGAGGCGAGGTAGAAGATAAAGAATAGTTTATAATAAATAACGACTTATTCAACACCTAATCCTTTAAAATTTGTGATTAATTATAATGTGTGTTACAGAATTTTATAATATTGGTTAGAAATAAATATTTAACACCTAGAAAAACTATAATATAATAGATATTATAGACATAGACACATATTTATACATAAAATCAAAAAATTTTTGTTGTGATTACGCTTGATTATTCTCAAAATATATAGGAATATTTAATTTAGAATATAAATACGTCAAAATCTGAGAACATTTTCATATGCATATATTGTACACATCCTCTCTTTGTTTTAAAACTATTCTCAAAACAAAATATTGTAATATACAATAACTCAATTATTTTATTAATTCATAAAATAGTTATACACATATTAATGTAAACATCAATGGTACTTTTAACTTTAAGTATACAGCATATGTGGTTAGATGAAACCTCTCAATGAAGGTTATATCTATAGGTAGTTATGGATCATTATAATATTCAATTTTTTACTATTAACATATGTACTGTGTAATAGTTTTAAATTTTTAACTCACTGGTAATGCCATCATAACAGCTAATATACATACTTATACACAGTTAAACATGTTTCAGTTGAATGACAAAACTAATTATAAGTGACTTAATGCAATTATCATAAGACAATTTCAACCAGCCCAAAAATTAATTTTCTATTACATAAAAAAAATTTAATAAATAACCTGGGTTTTTTAATTTAAATCTGTACAGGCATAAAATACAAAATTGCCATATATTTTTCTCTTCGTAATATGATAACAATTATCCTTTTACAATTTTATTGTTTTGTATCAGTGTATTGCAAATTAAAGTTTTTATATACACTATATATCAAATTTATCAATCGAAAATAGATTTATACAATTTTTTTATCTTCTAATGTTCTTGCCACAAAATGTATATTTACAAAGTGAGTAAAATAATAAAATCCATGGGTTTGTATAAAATTAAAGTTTATAGGTCAAATAACTGAAGTACGGTTATACATACACTTCTTTTTAAACATTATTATTTTTCTGACCAATAGATTGTTTTGGTATAATATTTAAAACTAATATTTGAATAATTAAACTTAAGACCTTTATGTAATTCAGTAAATGTTATATATCAAACTCAAATTTTGTATTACACAAAGTGCATCATGGTGTGTACATAGTTTTAGTCTGTTTTTTATATATGTTAAATTTAAACTTAATAATTATTGATCAAAAGTTACTAATATTTGTTAAAATTAAGAGTTGAGGGTTATTAATAAATTTTTATATTCTTAATCTATATAATTTTTGCAAATACATTATATTTGTATTATGTACCTAGTAGGTATACATCATTTTGCTAAATTAAAAATTGTCAACTGCAAGGTATCGTATAATTATTAAACAAGACTAAGTGCTAAAAGCCTATCCTGACACTGCAAATCTAAGAATAGTCTATACAATGTGCAGTGTATTATGTTTGCCATATGGACTGTGATGTACAACGAATTATTTGACAAACACATTTGTAAAGATTTAAAAAAGGTCATAAAGACACATTTTTGTGAATTTTTTTTTATATTAATAATTATAAAAAAAACGTATAAATTGTTTATGGTTTCAATAATATTTATGAAAAACCCAAAGTGATTTATAAAGTTTTAAATTTGAATTATGTAAGTGTATACTTAGAAGTACTACAGTATACATTTTTTAATTAAAATGTACTTACGGTTTTAGAAGACTAATTAAAATATATTTGTTTATCAAAAAGTATAATCATTTATCTGTTGGATGATAAATATGAATTTTTATTTTTATGACATAATTTTAATTTTCGGTAATGATAAATATGTGAAAAATGCGCAAACGTCGCATATTTTTAATAATAACAAACTTGCTTTGATCGTAATTTTGTTTTTTAAACTAATACATATTTTATATTAACATTATTTTATCTCGTATGATTTATTAAAGATATTTAACATTTAAAAAAATATATGTTTAAATTATTTTATTGCTTTAAAACCTTAATGTGAAAAAGTGATTGTTAAAACAAACATCAAAGTATAAAAATATTTTAATTTAGTTAAAATATAAAATTGTAATTTGTTAGCTATCAAAACGAATAAGATGGTTATAAGAACATACATTATTTACATATTAATATTGCTAATATTAATACGTTATATTGTAATAACTATAACTGGTAATAAATTCTAGTAATTATTATATTATGTCGGTCTTGTGTAAATTATTTTATGAATTCGTGTCTATAATAAAAATACTTAAGAATCATCGTGGTAAGTGTTAATAGTTATTAGTTTACGATTAATAACTATAATATTGTATAAGATCAATTTGACCCGAGGTGGTGTATAGTTTAAAAAAAATTGTTTTCCGAGTACAGTTGTGATTGCATAGGTTTTATTTCATATTTGATTGTGTGAAGTATATACTATTACTACTAAGCTATATATTCAAAAAATAATATACGAATACAACTTGATTCTGAATACGCGTTTACGTTATTTATTTGTTTTATTCTCATTTCGTAAAACAAAAATATACGAGATTATTATTATAATAATATAATATTCGTATAAACGAATTGCAATTTCCCATTGAACGCCGTGTGTATCATGTATTAAAATCATTATCATTTATGCGTCAAGAGAAAAAGTAAAATAAAACATAATCGTATCGTTTTATTTAGATAACTGGATAAAAAAAGTGCACCGCCTGTGTCCGTATTTAGACACGATCAACCGCCAGGTGTTGGACTTTGATTTCGAGAAACTTTGTTCCGTGTCGTTGTCGCGAATCAATGTCTATGCATGTTTGGTTTGCGGCAAATATTTCCAAGGTAATATCAATATTTTTGTCGTGTGGTAGTATGTGTATTTTTGAACTTGTTCCATTTGAACTAATTATTATGATAAGGAAAATATATATAATTAAATATAATTAAAACTCGACTTCATTCACAGGTCGTGGCACCAACACACACGCGTATACTCATAGTGTCGCAGAGAGTCATCACGTGTTCTTAAATTTGCAGACCTTGAAATTCTACTGTCTTCCCGACAACTATGAGATTGTCGGTCAGTATCATTAAGGGATAAATAATATGATACATACACATACATACATATATATATATAAGACCATAAGTTGTTCAAGGGTACACCCTGCAAATGGATGATTAAAATTTCATAATCGATTTTTATCTATTTTGTTTACTGATTATAAAATTTAAAGTTGTACGAAGAAACGATACAATCATTTAAAAATAAATAGGGGTTAGCAAAAATAATGCATAAACAAACGATGAACATCATGTCTATCATATTTATTCTCAACTCTCAAAAAATGTTTTTGATTGTCTGAAGAAATAACAAAAGTTGAAATAAATAAAAAAAACAATATTTTTCTCATCTTTTGTGTTTATTGGCGCATACATTTTATGAAATTTCATACATAACATCCAATTACTATTAAGCATTACCTTTATGATGTATATATTGGTAAAGATATTTATGACAAATATCTATAAAAGAGTTGGGGGTTTGGACTTAGGGATGCCTCTATTAAGACTATCATCGATAGTTGGTTAAAAAAATTTTCTTTAATTAGCAGCACACTGCTGCAAATTCTTAGCTTCGCAATATACACCATACACATTGTACAGTACAATAATATATATTTATAATATTTGCTTAATTTAAGTTTATACTTTTGTGTAGATTCCTCACTAGATGATATTAAATACGTATTGAATCCGACATTCACATCCGGACATATTGGTGAACTTGACAAAAGTGATAAACTGTCTAGAGCAATTGATGGTACATTGTACTTGCCTGGAATAGTGGGCCTAAATAATATCAAAGCGAACGACTATTGTAACGTCATTTTACAAGCGCTTTCAAACGTAACACCATTGAGAGATTATTTTCTCAACGAAAAGAATTACGCGAAAATCAAACGACCCCCTGGGGATAGCGTATTTTTATTGGTACAGAGGTTTGGTGAACTTATGCGGAAGCTGTGGAATCCTCGAAATTTCAAAGCACATGTGTCGCCTCACGAAATGCTACAAGCAGTTGTGCTATGGAGTGGCAAAAAGTTTCAATTTACTGAACAGGGTAAGAATTAAGCAATAATTTGTTACCAATTGGTAAAAAAAAATTTTTTTAAATATTACCTTTATAACTTGACACGTATTAAATATATTTATATAAAATAAAATTAATGAAATATAGAAAACAATTATTATGTTAATTATCCAATAGATATTGAAAATTTATCGATTTACAATTTAAAAACGAATTATTGTTTTATCATAGGTGACCCGATTGATTTTTTATCGTGGTTCTTGAATTCTTTGCACAGAGCATTAAATGGAAAAAAGAGTCGCAATTCAAGTATCGTTTACAAAACATTCATGGGCAGTATGCGTGTAAAGACACGTAAAATTCCACCGGTCGAATTAGATGAAAAACAGAGATTTAGCTTATTATGCACCGATGAATATGCTGAGCATGTGTCTGAATCACCATTTCTTTATTTGACTTGTGACTTACCACCACCTCCATTATTCAAAGATGAAGTCATGGAAAACATTATACCACAAGTAAAAAATAATACCTACAATGGAAATGGTAAGATTATTATATATTCTAAGCTTATTGAATTTTTTATTTAGGTAAGTTTATATTCTCTTCTCACCAAGTTCAACAATGAATCAGAAAAAGAGTACAAAACTTATAAGGAAAACTTCTTGAAACGTTTTGAAATAACTCAACTTCCTCCATATTTAATTTTGTACATCAAGGTATATTGTAATATATTATTTCTTAGTTTAACACTAAATATTATTAATATTTTTGATGCCCTTCATTATTATTCCAGCGGTTCACCAAGAACACGTTTTTTGTTGAGAAGAATCCTACCATTGTGAACTTTCCTGTAAAGTGAGTGAAAACTATTTGTCATTTAAATGCAAAACATTTCATAATTATTTTTTTTTCTAATAGAAATGTCGACTTTGGTGACATACTCACTCCTGAAATAAAAGCAATGCATAAAAACACTTCTTACGATTTAATCGCAAACATTGTGCATGATGGTGAACCAAACAAAGGGACATACCGTGTACATGTACTTAAACAAGGGAACAGTAAATGGTATGAGATGCAAGATTTGCACGTTATTGATATACTCCCACAAATGATTACCTTGACTGAAGCTTATATTCAGGTAATGTTAAATATTAATAATTACCAATTATCTGTCTACCTTTCCTATTTATGTATATGTAATAATAATCAACTTTATATGAAGTTTATAAACGTTAAATTACATTTTTTACTTTTTTGAACACATAAAAATGTATATAAAGTATATTTTTGGACATTTGTCTTTTTGTTCGTGTAATACTGCTTATAAAATTGTATTGGACACCAATTAATATATATATATATATTACTGCACTTTGGACTTAAAAAATTAGACAGTGTTTTTTGTAATAATATTTGTTGTTGTTTTAGAAGTTTACTAATTTTGTGTATTTCGTATCTACTATGTATATTTATATCAGCATTTAAATTATAATTATAGTACATTTAATGTGTGAAATAAGATATGAATACACAATAACATGCCTGTTATTTATCAATTGTAATGTGTTTAAATACACTACTTTCAATAATGCCATCACGCCTATCTTATTTGATAATTACATTAAATAAAATGTATATTTGTGAAGAAAATTCAGAATAAATAGATTGACAACTATGATAGATAACTATAAATACTAGCTAGTTTAATATTATTTAGCCATTATTAGAAACATGTAGTATATTTAAGTACCCATACTACCTACATGTACATAAGTTGTATCTATAAAGTATTGTTAGTACTTTATATTCAAGTTTATTTATTTTAAAAATATATGAATTGAAACATTTAAATTTAATTCAAAGTATACCTACACTAATATAATTTAATATTTTTAAATAATTGTTATATTAATAAAATATTAAAAAATTTTCAGATTTATAAGCTGAGAACTGATCATTAGAAGAGATATTTTTAATAACAAAAATGTATTTATTGTCTTTACTTGTCATTCAATACAAAGTTTTCTAAAAGTTTATATTAATACAATAGTATTAAAATATATTTAACATTATAATTATTTGTTTAAACCTTAGTTCATTCAATATCTTAAAAAAAATCATTTATTTATGTATATTGATTGACTATTAAAATAAACAATTCATCAAAATTTATATCTGTTGATTTTATTATCTTGTCATTATACTAATTTTACTAATGTAATATATAGTCTATTTCATAACAGTAAATACTCAATTATAGCGCGATTAATAGACAATTTTTGGTATTTTTTCATTCTTAAATATGTCAAATATACTGCAAATTTGATAATTTTTGTAAATAAATTATAGTTATTAAGGTATATTTTATAACTGAATACATCAGATATTTGTCATAGGTAAAATATAGGTAGTAAAATGAGGCATTAAATGTATTGTATTCTTTTATAAACGCTTATGTCAATGTACGAGAAGTTTCTCAAATATTAAGTGTTATGAAACTGAATAAACATTGAACAGTATTATATTTTCATTTAAAGGCCAATCAAAATATTGTACTATCAACTTTGTTGTATAAAATATTAGTTATGATTTGATTATTAAAGATAAAAAGTCAGAAAGTATCAGAAAAAATAATGTACAACCCAACATTATATATCAAAACTCAAATAATAAATGATCTTATCAAAGATTTAAAAACCTATGTTTATGTTGATTCCATTTAAACTATTGTTATGCATAATAGGACAATATTGTTATTAATGCAACAAAAAGTATTCAGTTTATTTAGTATTTTTATATACATATACGGATTCAAGTTCAATATCTAGAAAATATAATATTTTTTATTATTTATTTTAAACTAATTGTGATTAGTTATATATGGTTCATACTTAATAACATTGGGTAATAGTAATTTTTTTAAATTTGTAACACTAATTTTTTACAAATAAAAAATACATACCAATCTAGTCAGGCTTTTTTGGTTTATTATATAATTTCAGCATTGAAATTTTTCAAAATATCAATCTAACTGGTAAGTACTTATTTGAATCTCATACAAGTTTCTCATCTCTAATACTACATCACTGCTAATATTATTTATAGTACCTACAATTAAATTCTTATTTTACCTTGTAAAGAAGAAATCATCAATAAAATTACTGACCAAGAATTATTACATAAACCAAATGCAATAAAGGGTAATTTTGTTTTAGCGTTTTATTTAATCTAATTCTTTTTGTTGTTTCATAATATAAGCTGGCCTTTATTTTCGGAGGCTGAGTAAATCGTAGAGAATCTGATAGTTTAATTAATTCCTGCAGATCTAACCGAGGACACTTTGTAAAAAACCACGAGGAAAAGCTGAAGAACATCCCTCAGCTAAATGGAAAAGCATGCTCCCTCAATATTGAAGCCATCGGCTCAAATCGGAAAAAAAAACCGTTATTTCAAAATATCCC
The DNA here is from genome assembly GCA_025469175.1 of Geopemphigus sp. TES_GeoC_2020. NCBI lineage: Eukaryota > Metazoa > Arthropoda > Insecta > Hemiptera > Aphididae > Geopemphigus > Geopemphigus sp. TES_GeoC_2020. The sequence continues at coordinate 3,273 of JAIPRN010000451.1, read as the reverse complement.
TATCGTTATTCATAACTGATAATTGATAAGAACATTCTCGAGGTTGCCGTCTCCGGAAGGTAATCAACATAACGGACATAATGTAAACATTGTACTTCCAATGGCAGCAGTAATAAGCCAACAAATCAAATATTCGTTCATTATCGGTAACATTTTATGAATCTAGATTTAAATAATAGTTATTGTTGCTTGTTAGCCATGGTTTTTATTCGCGGAAATAAAATATAGACAAAAAAAAGATTTTCGAAATTATTTCATTCGAAACTGTAAACTACTCGTTTAATACTTGTAAACTGTATATTTAATTGGACATACACGCACGCTTTAAGCAGTATTTTGAATATGTACCACATTTCTGATTAAATTCCATATAATTGATTTAATATTTTCTATATTATTGCAACTAGGTCTATTTTATTTTAATCTATATAATTTATTATATATTAATTTTATTTATTTAATATATATATTTATAATAGATCTTTCAAGTAATTATTATTTTATTTATAAATCGTAACTTTAAATAAATGTATTTTTTTGTAATACTAAATATAATGATAGATACTTATTAAATTTCACGTTGATTTATTTTTAATTTGAAATTATTTTAATTTATAGTGATTATTTCAGCGTATGTTTAAAATTTTAATAATAATTACAAAATGTTTGATTCTAATCAACAGATACAATTAAAATCCCAATGTTGAAATAATTATATGGAATCAATGAAAGATGCAGACTCTAATAAAACATCCTCAATTTAAAATAACCGATACTAAACAAAATAATAATTTATTGAAGAAATGTACAAAAAATCAATTTAATATATTTAATGCGAAAAATGTGTATTCATTACATGATCCATATGATCTTAATCATATACATGGACTTAGAAAGTACTAAAAATTATTTTAATATTTTTAAAACATTTTAATTGAAATATTTATTTTTGTTACAGTCGTTTATTTAAGACATTTAAAGAGTTTGCTAATATACTAGAAAATATACTTTCACCGCCTGTTTTAAAAATCACCAAAAAATTACAAATTAAAATTAAAGAATATGATCAACGTTTAAATATAAATTATATATCCGATCTTAATGCTCTGGTAAATTAATCAAAACTTATGTTTTAAACGTAATTATTACACTAAATATTAATAATAATTGTGATTTGTGAATATTGTTTTTATAACATATCTGAAGAGTTAGATATATTTCATAAAGTTTTTTATGAATTTTAATTCAACGAGAACCAATTATTAAATTGTATATATATAACGATACAAGTATAAAGTTTAAATTTATATGGTAGTTTAAACAATAAATTTAATAAATAGTTAAATGTTCCGTGGATTTCAGCTCTCTGAAATTAAAAAAGAATCAAAAAATGAATACTTGCAAAATAAAAAAAGTAAAACCAATATTACAATAAGAAAAATGTTTCAAAAGAAGATAATTCAATGTTATAAATTAGCAATAACTACTACAAAGGTATATAAATTTAAATTAATTTATCAAAATTGTGTATTTTAATATTTTATATCACTTTAGATATGCTCAAAAACTTTAGGAGCTGATATTTACAATCCTATTCAAAGTCAAATGAAAAAATTGATACAAATAATATCGGTTCTATCATTAATCACTGGAAAATATATATATGGTGATTTATATAAGATAAAAGAAAAAGAAAGTTTTGTAAGTCATATTTTGGTATTAAATGTTTAATGTTTATTGATAATAAACTGACCTTTTATTATGTTAGGATTTAGTTCAATGTTGCAAATCTCTGGATAGTATGTTAGAAGAATATGGTTATAAAGATACAAAACATGAAGACTACATTAATTTACATAACAATATATTAAATGAACTTTATATTAAAGCTTTAATTAAAAAAAAAACCAAATTGTTTTCTACTTACACTGATCAGTTAAATATATATGATCAAGCTAAACCAAAATTAGGAAAATGTTATGCCCAAATATCTCCTAAAATTATAGTAATTATAATTATTTTTTTTGAATATGTTATACTTGAAAATGTTATTGACTATATTATATATACTCTTTAGAATATTGCCAACAAACATTTTAATAATTGTAAAATGCTTAGTGAAAAATCAGTATTATATGAACAGGATAATATATTACATTCTGGTATGTTAATTACGAATAATTTAAAATATCCAATGAAAGGATTAAATACAAACGTAATTATAAAATGCTAGAATAATGTTGACATACAAATTATAAAACCTAATTTTATTTTAGAAAACGAACAAACTATTTTTGAAAAATGAAACACTTGATTATAGTAATGATAATGTAGATAATTTAACAACCAATGTCAAACTGTACATTGTCAAAGAAAACATCTGGAGAAAATTTCCTATAAAAAGTACCTGCATAAACAATATTAATAAATAAACATATAATCATGTATTATTTGTATGTTTAAGATATATCTCATAATGGATGTCTTCAATTACGTATGTCTCTAAAAAATGTTAAAACTATTTATTTATATAAACAACAATTCAAAGAATACCATTCATCTACAATACTTGAATATCAATTTGATACTATAAGCAAGTAAATATAATATGAATGGCATTTTAAACATATTGTTAATTATATACAGTTTCATAATTCCTCTTTAAATACATTAACTTCTGACACTTTAAACAATTTAACATTTAATGAACTTGTAACTTTACACAAAACGATAAAATGTATTAATAAATTTTATTACCATATATCATTGTTATTGTTCTATAAAATTTATTTAACCAATAATTTCCAATTTTTTAGTTAAATTCACTTAAATCTATAATTCTTATAAAATGTGCTTTAGTATATAAACAAATGTATGTTATATTAATAGTTATATTAAATAATTAAATGACTTTTTATTATTTAGTATAACAGAATCAATTATGGATCATTTAATAAGTGAAGTTCTAACAAAAGTTGAAGATGCAATAATTACAATAATTAAAAAATTAATAAAAGATGAATTGTTCGAATAATTTTAAAATTATTTTTAATACATAAGTTAAGGTGATTATTAATTTGTTTTATCATCATCATCATTGTCCTCGCCTTATTCCCATCTATTTGGGGTCGGCCACCTTAGTCTTAAACCTCCATTTGCTCCGATCTCCCACATCCTCGACGCACACACCAGCAATTCCCATATCCTCCTCAATCGTGTTTAGCCACTTCTTCTTTGGTCTTCCTCTTCCTCTTCTTCCTTCCACACTCAATT
>JAIPRN010000450.1:53593-84323 GCA_025469175.1 Geopemphigus sp. TES_GeoC_2020 | reverse complement strand
TATATATATATATATATATATATATATATAAGAAATAAGCGAATAACCTCCACATCGGTATAATCGAATATATACATACGTATAAAAATATACATACTTTTTATTCGCTGTATTATTAATACAATTATAATTTACAAGTTATTTTTAAACGTCGAATTTAATGACCGATTTTTAAATCAATTTATCCACGAACGCAACTTTCACGAGTATTCGATTATTTGACTGTTAGATAAATATATACAATTATGTCAAATACATCTAATTATGACCGCTTTACCATGAAATAGTAATCGAACATAGATTACATTATACCAACTTAATATTTTTTTATGTTAAAAACGTGCTTTTTGTATGTTAAAACCTTGGATATTTTTGAAGTAATGATGTGGTGTAATATATTAGTAATTTTTTCGTAAATTTCAATTACGTAACCGAAAAAAATTGTATAGACACGATATATAATGAATGTCCAGATTTTATGAAAAAAATGTTTTAAGTCACCTAATTAAAAATATATCGTGTTTTACTAGTAAATCTAACATAAATAAATATTATCCATTCGCTACAATAAAAAATGTCGATTTTCGAGATATTTTAGATATATTTATATAAAATATAGATTAAGAATATCAAGTTTGAAGGTATTACCCGTAAATTCTGTTACATTACGATAATTGTTTAAACAATTATATTAATATATTTATGTTACCACTTCCCATTATTGAAAATTTTTACAATTTTCACGCGAATATTTTGGTACGTTATTTCTATGAATTTTTACGACTGATTCTACAATTTTGTACATTAATTATTATTTGTTTACTCACACTGTACAGTCCGGGGGTAAACGATAATGGATTACTTGCCCGGATACCAAAAAGCTTGCGTGTAGAAAATATAATTATAATAAATAATTCTCGTTTATTATTACACTCGCAAAATATATTTAAACAACAACAATAATATAAAATAATTAAATAAATAAATAACGATACGCGCGTGAAAATTCGGAATGACTATTAGAGCCTATAGTAAATATTAATATTGGCAACCCTTCGAGTTATCCAGTATACAAAAAATAATTTTACAATATATAATCTTACCAAACATAATCACACGACGCAATACACCATTGCGCGATGGCTAACGAATGACGACTACTTGAGTTGTAAAAACACAACAAATTTAGCGACAAAAATGTACATTATTAAACAATAATTTCAATATATACATAACCAGTGGGTTTTTCGCGACTTGGACGACGATTCGCGTGTGTCGGCATTTCGCGGTCGACCGATAATACACGGCAACCTCATTAATGTTTTTTACAGCTTTAACCGTGACGAGTCGATAGCGATAAACGGTTTTCGGCTCTAACATATACGGTTAAATTAACAAAGTTTATAATATAAAATAAATATATTGGTCTGAATTGTAAATATTTATATCGAAAATTTAATATATTTATATAGTTTATATTTTATAAACTATATTTAATCTAATATTAATTAATAACGGGACATTTTAAATCAAAATAATAAAGTACGGACATAGTTTGTTGTTCTACACACAACAAGAACACTAATTTATAATTTTAAACGTTTCAATAATAAAAGTAGTTAATTAATTCTACTTTTTCTTTATTAATAACGTAAATAATTATTAATACAAATAAATATTATATTTTTCACCGCATACGATAAATAAAAAACATTTGATGGTCCTAAAATGGACCGTTTTTTAAAATTGAAAAAAAAGTAATTTATTACGTATTAATAATTATTCGGTTAAACTTTCTTTTCGGTTTTCTTGGGCAAAAGCACTGCTTGGATGTTTGGTAATACACCACCTTGGGCGATAGTTACACCAGACAACAATTTGTTTAACTCCTCGTCGTTTCTGATGGCCAATTGTAAATGTCTAGGAATTATACGAGACTTCTTGTTATCCCGAGCGGCATTACCGGCCAATTCCAATACTTCAGCTGCCCAATATTCCATCTAAGTACACCGGTGCTCCGGCTCCGACACGTTCGGCGTAATTGCCTTTCCTCAACTAACGATGAATACGACCGACAGGAAACTGAAGTCCAGCACGGGATGACCTATTTTTCGATTTGCCCGACTTGGCTTTTCCTCCCTTACCACGTCCGCTCATGTTGAATAACTACTGAATAAGAATACTGTGTGCCAAATATACTTGGTTGAAATAATGGGGATTTTTTTATATAACAATTAGTTGAAAAAGTTTAACGTTCATTGGATAGCGTTACAAATTATACATAGCATATATAATTTGTCAATTTTGTCCATTATGATATGTAAAAAGATTATTATAAATAATAATGTTAAGGAAAATTATATTTTTTTAAAAATAATTATTAATATATATATAATGTTACTTTACTTTGTCACAATAAAATTTTATATAACAATCAGGATTAACCAAAGATATGATATTTTTTTATAATTCAAAATTAGGCAAAAATTTTCTTTAGTTATTTATTTATCTTTTAAATCACTAGTAATTTCTATAGAATCTACCGAGATGGCTCCAGGAGGTAAATCCGCAGGCAAAGCTATGAAGAAATCTGGCAAAGCCCAAAAGAACATCACCAAATCGGACAAGAAACGTAAGTTTAAAATAAAGGAATCGTACGCAATCTACATTTACAAAGTGCTAAAACAAGTGTACCCTGACACCGGTGTTTCGTCCAAAGCTATGAGTATCATGAACAGTTTCGTAAACGATTTGTTCGAACGTATTGCCGCTGAATCCAGCCGTTTGGTTCACTACAACAAACGTTCGACCATTACTAATCGGGAAATTCAAATCGCGGTCTTCTGTTGCCTGGTGAATTGGCCAAGCAAGCCGTTAGCGAAGGTACAAAGGCCGTAACCAAATTCACTAGTTCCAAATACAAATGTTCAATCCATCACTGCTACACTACTTACTACTTTACAATTAAATTATAACCGGGCCCTTTTCAGGGGCACAAAAATTGTTAATTTTTTAAAAAAGTCGTTATTAGTTATTGTATTTATCATTGATCTCTCATTTTTTTCTCTATAATAAAATAATATTTGTCTTTTTTTGTTTTATATTATATAAAATATATATTTTTTTCTTTAATTTATTATTATATATTTAATATTTCATATTCTTTTTTCACTTTAAAATGTAATATTTTTTCTCCTTGTCCATACATTTATACAATCTTAAAAATTGATAATAAATCTTTTAAATGAAAACTTGTATACCATTATCTTCTAATTCAACTCAAAACATAAACAAAATTCTATCACTGAATATACAACAACTTCCCGACTTATAATCCCCAAATAATTTCCTCTTTCAGTCAATTTACTTATTAAATATTTTTAGATATATATATATTACATTACGATTAAACATCGCTTTCTCATCACCTTTAATCCAATTTTTTTTTTATGGGAGCGATATAAAATCTAAAGTTATTATTAAGAACATTTTTAATGAAAAAATCTTGACTCTCCTCCGTAAAAGTTTCTGTATAAATATACTTATACTTACGACAAACATTTTGAAATTTTATTTTTAATAATAATAATAATATAATAATATTATTATATCCTTTATATAATTATAATTATAATTTATATAAAAACGAGGAATATTCACCAAACCACTGGACGTCGACAATTCCGTTATAGAAATGAATTTAATAATTCCACTAAACTTTGACATTCGTATAACGTACGTGATATCCTAGAATTTAATTAAACGAATTTTCTGAAAGACCCTTTATTCTTCACGCCTATTCTAGACAATTATTCTTATCGTTTACGGATAACAATGAACATTTTGATATAATCGTAAGTGGATTTCTCAATCCGAACGCTGGCAAATTGGTGATTGTTAATAATTTTACGCTTTACATATTCATCTAAGTCGTAACAAATCATAATAATACACGATGAAATACTTAAACAACGAAGACGAGTTGAAAGTATTTATATTAGTCGTTCCACTTCCAGAAATCATAATACGGATAAACTAAGTCAAATGCTTAAATCCGAAAATCCTGGAAGTTATGTTCGGCAAAATATTGGATTTCATAATTCAATAACGCATCTTCGTAAATACCAAAAGTAATGACGTTTTTACAAAACCAAATTATCGAAAACAAATTCCAATTCATTTTGAAAACCGACTTTTTTCACATAATTAATAAAAAAAAAAAAAAACAAATAATCCTATAAAAAACGATTATTCATAATTTATAAAAATACATATTAATTATATAGAAATATATTTTATCACCGCAATACACCTATTTATACGTAAATTATATTATTCGTCTTGTATGAAAGCCTCCAAATAGTAATTTCCGGTTTTCCTGAAACCGAAAACTCTGTATTATTAATTCTATTTCAATGAAAAAACCAATAAAACGTTTTAATTGACTATATATTTACGAACTTTAGGTCGACAAATTCTCCCATGTAACTAATGTTGCTGTCATTTGTACATCCGTTACTTGTGTACTCTTCCCAGCTATCACTTTCACAAGCGACGTAATCTTCTTTAGCCCAAATGGAATGCGCGAAATAATGGTAAGACGTTATATGACTACAAGAACCGGATGCTGCCAAAAGACGAACAAGTAATATCGAGTAATATTACGTTATTGTCATTTTGTTATTTTTTTTTCAAAATTTCACACGAATTCTCTCCCCTTCCCCTCCGTGCATTCAATAAGTCTCATTCCAAGTTCATATACAGTACGTAAATGCTTATAAGTATTAGTTTCTTCCGTGTGTCATTTTCACTAATACGTTACATACTTTTCTCGTCGAACTTTTTGCAATTGGGTTGATGTTGCCCTCCATTCGGGAAGAAATCGATGTGACCGAGTGATTTCAAAATGCCGTTTTTACCGCCGTTTGTGTGCATAACGTCTACGAAAAGCGCATCGTTTATGTCAAGCCTGTCTTCCGGACTGCTTTTTTCGTACAGCGGTTTGGCTGGATCTAGTCCTAAAGCAAACGAACGGTTACGCGTGCATACAATCAAAATATTATTCGATATATTGTTATAATCCATTAATGTAATTTTTTTTGAAAACGAATAAAATTTCAATATTATATAATTAGCATCGGGCACTGAAACACCTGTAATTCGAGGAATTTGATTAGCCAATATTTTTCCCGTGAACCCGACTATGTGCGCTCCCATACTATGTCCGATCAAATGTAAGTTTTTCGTTCCTTGCGTCATATTATATGTTATTTTCAACAGAACTTTCGCCAAATCTTTACCAATGTATTTGGCTCTTACTTTCGCGGTCGCGTATATCAAATCGGTTGAGTATTGTTTCCAGTCCATGCAAATTACGTTACATTCGCTCACGCTCAAATACGCTATAAAAAAAAATATACATATATTTCTTGACTGTTAGGAAGCAATTAGTTTTTTCCAAATTCTAATTAAGTGATAGTATCCAAAATTGCTTGTACCCGGAATTCATGGTAAACTCAAATTTCGAGCTTAACGAGTTAAAAAAATTATATAAACGTCAATGTAACTTACGAGTATTTTTTTTACAAATATTTGTAATGTACGAACAATTAGAATTGAGGTGAGACATTTGCACGATTATCGGTTTTATTATATTTAATTTACGAACATTTACCGACTGACCTTTCATATTGTAGGAACAAAAACCTTCTTTTTCTTCCGTAGTACCAAGCCAGCCGTGCACTAGTACTTTCAATTCGTTTTCCGGATTGTACGTCGTCGATTCTGTCATGTGTGGTTCACTTCTGTTTAGACATACACCATTCGGATTGTCTCTAAAATATAAATAATATCGGATTTTTTTTATCATTTTAAATTCAAATTTCAGCTATATTGTCATTTATTTTGTCAATTTCACAAACAATTGTAAGTCAAATTGTGAGTCTCAACAAAACGTTCAACATAAGAAATAAATATAAAGCAACGAAAATCATCATTTTGAAACAGTCAATTATGAGTGGACTCAATATTTCAAATTGTATATACTTATCGAATTATAAATTGGTATAAATACAATTTTTCGTTCCTTATTTTAATGTTAAGATAAGACAAAATAATACTAATGTAATTAAATAACTATAATCTCATAAAATATATTCATTTGCTCAAAATGATTACCTGGTGTAAAGCCAATAAAACACATGTTTTGACGTATTGTATAGATCATGATGTCTTATGTTGTCAATCTTATCAAAAAGTTTATCAAACCTAGAGTCTGACCCTAAAAAAATGAGGAATTTACTAATTATCTTAAAGACGTGAATTAAACATATAAATATTACATTAATTCGGTAATATTTTAGGGAATATTCACTCAATATGGTGTACACTCAAAATCATAAATTTATTGATTTCGCGTGCACCCAATGAAAATACTGTCTCAAGTATTTTCATTGGGTGCATGCGCGAGCATTTTATGTGGGTACTTACCGCATTCTTTTGATTCGAAATTAGCCAACAAAACGTAAATCAAACAATATTTTAAAATATCAAACATTTCGGTCGAGGTTTATCTTTTTATAGAGTTGAAATGAAAATCCATTCTAATCAGTCATCGACAATTTATGGCTATATATACGTGTATCACATATTTAATAAAAGAAGAGGGCGTCAATTAAATAATTCATTTCAATCTAACAGATATATTTTCAAGATGTTGCACTTATCTTAAGTATATACGCAAAATAACGTGTATTTACAAAAGAAATTAATATTATTTTATAATTTATCATAATAATTAGATTATAATATTCGATCAGAAATTATACTAAGAAACCTAATTACCTAAAATACTTATATATAAACGCGTTTAGATAATTGAACAACTGACAATGTATACAAACTTTTCTACGATTTTGACCTTCGTTAAAGTATTTATTGATTAACTAATAATTGTTAACTGTAACAATGAAAAAATGTAACGTTCAACAAAATGTTGCACAAACGGTACATAAAGACAACACACATTTCGGATGAACCATTCGTTTTTGCGAAATTTGAAAATTCTAGTCTGGTACGTAAATAAATAAATTAATAATTATAAAAATTATGAATTGTAAAATTGACGAAGGAATAACGCTTTGACGATAATTTTAATCGTCTATTGTATTCAATGCACCTTATTACATACCTCTAAATAGATACGATAAAATAAGATTTCGACGCTAATAGAATACACACATTTAATACATATAATACATGCATTTAATTATATGCGTTTTAACGAGATAATAGAGTTCGATTAAATATTGAAAACTGTACATAAATTATAATACGCACTCTACTACACGACTACTGGTGTAATTTTTTCTTAATTTCCTTAATAAAATGTAGGGACGTTAATATGCACGTCTTATTTGGCATACGGAATATGTTGTTTTAAGTACAAGTCTGACCATTTATTCTTCTTTTTAAATTTATTCTACTCTGTTTATGTTGTCGGTACGCGTACGCGTTTATCGCATTAATAAATCATGTTTCTAATCGTAAATACCGCGCATACATAAGTAATCACAGTGACTTAAACGTAAAAACGAAAATAATTGAATTATTTCGAAAATTAATCGACAACGGCTCGTCGTCTTATTTCGTGCATCAAACGTGCTGTAATCGTTATTGTAACTAAATCTCGTAAAACGGTGACAAACCGTCATGCCCGAAAATGATAATACACATTATATGTGTCGTAAAACGAAGCGTTTTTATATTACTTTAAGTGATACCTATTGTTAAGCTGTCTGTATATATTCTTAATAGCTCAACGGAAATTAATAACGATACAACGATATATATAGAAAATATATGACGAACATCATTTTAATCAAACAATGTATTCACGTAAGCGATTTGACTAATAGTAATAAGCAATACTTAGAAAGTTTTTTAAAAAAGAAATTGTTCGCGTTCTCTTTAAAAATAGGAATTAAGTTCCGTTCGTGTCCCAGGTTTGGAGAAATGAATTAATTCATTTGCAATTACAATTTTGTACTAAGGTCCGATGACTTGGAATTTGAAATTAAATTCGAATGGTGTGTTATACATTAAGACGATAAACAGTAAACTAACGTATCTTACTTTTCTTCGTATTATGATTTCCTTGAAACGGAAATCTCAATTTCATCGATCATACGTTATCAAATGCACCGTGAACAGTTTGGACACACGCAATAACTGTCTTATTTTATTTAAATAAACGTCGATTGTTTTTTACGCGTGAACTTGCCAACTATCCGAAATGAAAAACGTGTCGACGGAAACGAATTAACAATTATTTAAAATTAAATAATTTATTGACCAATAAGTTACGTGATCAAATTGAATTTAATAAAATGGTTATTTTAGTCCGATTATATTTAACCGAGACAGAATGAAGAAACGGGGGGAAAATGTTCACCGTCCGCCCAAAAATGAACGAAATCTCAATTTACGCGAAAATGGAATCGCATTTCAACTATGTTCGAAAAATCGAACGAAATCGGAAGAACGATTACTTACCAAAGGGTACGTTCCTTTCGAGCATTTAATAATAATAATAGCTACGTCGTTGTAAACGTGCGTTTACATATTTACCTGTTTTTCGTGAAGCAATATAAAATATAAAACGCGTAACCGGTGGTTAATGATTTAATCAAAAATATCTATTTTCGTCACAGATTTTCGAATTAATTAGGAATAGTTGTAAAAAACAACGTCCGCTAAAAAACGTTCTGGACTCAACAATAACGTTAAATTAATCCACGATAATGTGGTCTCGTCCGGCCGCCAAAAATAATATACTCCGCTCGACATAAATAATAATTGATAAAAATCGGTACAATTTTCAACTGGCCAACTGCGATATTTTACTTTCTCAAATATGGTCACACTACTCTTTTCAACTTATTGAAACTTATTAAACTCATATTGCTAAGCATATGAGTACATGCGAGGCATCTCTACCGTTACCCGACGGTATAACATTGACGTATAGATAAATCGGCGAAAAGAATACAAGTTAATTACTCTACAAACGGCGCTATATATTTGACATGATATAGATTACAGATATACAATTTATATTCCTAAATCGGTATCTTAAGTATGTACGACAAAGTGAATTATTATTAATATTATTATTCGACGCGATAATTAAATTACAAAATTCGATCGGCCAATATTATTATTATATATATTAATAATTATTACATAATTGCCAATGAATATAGATACACAACGTACTTGTACGTAAATGCGTCTAGATAATTGAACAACAGATGTAACTGTTTCCACGAGTTTGGTCTCCATTGTAACTGGCTTACCTATAATTGTCAACTATAACAATAAAACGAAAACATCCGACAAAATGGTAAACAATCGGTACACAATAAAAACATTTCGGGCCGAATAAGAGTATAAAATAATCATATTATTCCCGTTACGTCATTTTGTGCAGTTATTCGAATAATAATAACAATCGGTTACATTTAAAATACTATTTTTACGATTAATTCGTAATAATGTATATTTAATTCGGGTATACGGGAGTCTAATAGAATTGAATGTTACGAAGTTCTTTTATCGCTGTCGATAAAACCGTCATAGCACCGATAAACAGTAGGTACCTGAAAAACTGTTTGAAACACCTTGTATTAGATTATTCCCGTACTATTTTCCCGTCTGTATTGCCAAATTAAGAGAAACGTTCGATTCGCAATCATTCAAGACGTGTAGTATTACGCACGAACAAACACTTACTTCGCACCGACGTATTCGCCAAAATATGTAAATTCGTCGTTGTAATCGAGCGCTTTTTCGCATTTGAACGATTTGAACTCGTTCTTGTCGTGAATGGACCGAGCGTAAAACTGAAACGCTTTGTAATGGCTGCACACCTCTCCGTTGACTAAAATGTACACAAAAAACAAATAATAACGAGAAAACGTCGCCAACTTAACCGGAAATTATGTTACCATAATTGGTAAATATGTAATCAAAATGTTCGTAGGAAAAATGTTAAACTCAAAGTGTGGCTACGATATGGTTCAGAATATGTTATATTCCGAGTGTAAACGTGTCGCAATTGTCGAAAAAGGCTAACCCTCGGTCTTTTTATTATTGTTATTACCACGAGAATAGATTCGCCGTGTGTTGGATATGTCGTGTCGAACGCACACACGAGGCACGTTTACAGGTTTAGAGGAGTGAAAACTGAAAATCTGATGACGCCAAATCATCAGGATTATGAGCTAGGTATTTCGTAATGTCCCATCCTTAATTAGTTGTTGACGTGCACTGTGTGAAGCTGAACATTTCAGACACACTCCGTTCCCTATCATTCCTCGTCTTTGCTTCTAAACGGCTCTGCGTAATTCTTTGAAGGTTTCGCAATGACGTCGGGCGGTATACTTTTTTTTATACTTCTTTTTTCATCACGAATATTCGTTCTGCCGATTTCGAACTCACGATACCAACATCCCCTACCATCCCCTTGTAGACATTCGCACGGTTCGTGACACCTCATTACTATAAACAATTTTAATTCTTTTGCAAATCCTAAAAAAGGTGCCTTACATTTCGTTAATAGGTAACGAATTACACCACGCGCCTCACACGTGGCGGGATTCTGAACAGAAGTATTCGTTTCCATGCGTCACTACGACGACGGTTTTCAAACTATAAAGGTGAACCGTGTCACTGTTTACTGTCCGAGCGGCTCCTCTTGACGCGGCGTTTTCATATGTGTCAAAGAAAATTAGTTTGTTCGTCAAAAGCCCAGTACTTTTATTTTGTATACATATATATACATGTAAGTACGATATTCGACGTGTAAGTTCAACGGATATTGAATTCCGATACTTACCTTTCGCAATCGCGCCATGTGAATAATAATAATATTAATTTGGTCCGCGCGTACTCACCGAAATTACAGCCCGGCTGTATCGTGTAATTTTTGTTCGGATAGAAATCGATATTTCCCAATGGTTTACTCTGTCCCAAAATCAATTTCGTCGTGTGCACTATATCCACGAATTGTGCGTCCTGTTCGCTGAGTCTCTCATTCTTCCATTTGTATGGAAACAACGGTTTAGCCGGATCCATACCTGTTACGAGTAAAATTAATTCGCTAAAACAATACGGAAATCCCCCCGCCCCGGTTTGCGAAATGAATCGAATTGAAAATATGCCTACGGTTTTCGAAAATACGAATCGACTAGAGAAATCAAAATTTATATTACGTTTCGATTATTTAGAATCAACTCTAACAGGAACCCGTCGTATTAATGGTCTAAATCTCAAACAATTACGAAGTACATGGGCTACTCTAAAATGTTTACCTACAGCTTCAAGAGATAACATTTTATGCAAAAAAATCGTTATAAAAACAACGTCGATAATGATTTACATAGCCGTAAATGAAATATATTGTTTTTTGTTTTAATAAAATCACTGTGAACAATATATATTTGCGTATAATCGTTCGACTTATTGAGTAAATATTGAATCGTCGTAATAAGTGTTTCGAGTGATTTATTTTTGTCGGAACAATATTTTATTCTACGAATATATATTTTTAACAAGTCACTACTCCGACGCAACGAAACATTATTGTTTCTCAATAAGGCGCAATATTATGCAAGAATATTTGCGAATTAAAAAAATTAATTATAAAACGAGATATTTTCGATACGACGATATACACTTATATGTGAACATATTAATTTATTGTTTCGCTTAAACTGCGTTGTAACTTTTGTCGACTTATTCCAAATAGAGGCTAACGATACTTTCGCGAAAACGACGTTTTTTTTGTTAAATTTTTTACGCCAAAGCGAACTGTTGGAATTTGTTTCGCGCGCCGTATTTCAATTTAGTTGAAGATTGAGGAGGGGCTGATTGAACAACAATTAGATTTCCCAAACGTTCCTCTTCTATCGACAAAGTTTTAACTAAAGTCAATAATAAATTCATTTTTATTATTATTTCAGAAAAGCGTCCGGTTAATTAACAGATTTCCCCTCAACTCGAACATTCGAAAACATACCGTCTTCGATTATATAAAATATATATATATAAAAAAACCGTAATTTTTCAAGAATATAACACTAGTTCTTGATCATATAATAGTTAAACGCGGTATGTCCACGTATCCCACCAAATTAAAGGGCCATTTAACATTTTCCCTATTCTCGATCTGAAATCGTTCGTAAGATCGATTAAATTAGAAATTACACATTTCTACCGAAAATTATTTCCAAACCATTTTGCTTCACATTCTCTCTTGACACGTTTAATTAAAAAATACACGCTCGGAAAATTTAGCGAAAACGAAAAAATATTTCGAATAATGTGCACATCATGTTGGAAAATTTCTCGAAATGTTCCCCGAACCTTTAAAAAAAAAAATTGTCATTTCCGATCGTTTTCCTTAGTTATAATTGTAATCGCATTCGAACGGTTGATATTGAGTACGTATGCGAAGTTCTCATTATTGTACACGTATTGCTTAAATACGTTCGACCGTCTCATTGTTTCTCCGACGATTTGAACAAACACGTTTATAACACCGAAACGAAATCGCTAAGACCATCCGAACCGTCGTTTTGGGAGGGAGGGGCGATTGAAATAGTACGAAAGTACGAATGGATTTTTTACCGGTAATCCTGTGCACTTGGCCGTTGAGTCGTTTTCCGGCATAGCCCGCGATATGGGCGCCAAGGCTGAAGCCCAAAATGTGAATGTCGTCGGTGGTCTGTGACGTGTAATCGGTCAGCATCGTTATCAATTCGGCCACGTAGTTTCCGATCATCTTGCAGCGTAATCGGGCCGTGAAGTATGACACGTCCAACGCGATCTCGGTCCAGTCCATACACACCAAGTTGTAATCGGCCGTCACGTAATATTCTGGAAACCAACGCGAGAAAATCGTTTTGAAAACTCTATCGAATGTTGACGGCGTTTCTTCCGTTCTTTAGTGTGTGTGTGTGTGGGGGGGAGGGAGGAGAAAATGGAGAGCCGTTTCGGACGGGACGTTTTTAGGGCAAAAACGCGTTCGCGACTTGTACGAATCCGATTAAAACGGTACGCTACTTCGACGTCGGTTTTCGGGTCGATCGTTCTCGTCACGTAGTTGGTCGTCCCGGGACCCGTGATAACGTGACAATTCTAATCGTATAATCGTTAATAACGAATACGGTGTTGGACTCACCACCTCGCAATATCTGACAGACGCTGTCGAAACTCTCGGCGTTGCCCAACCAACCGTGAATTATGATTTTGGTAGGCACGGTATCGTTGAAACCGGACGACGTCAGAGTGGCCGGATCTTCGGGCACCAGCTGAGAAGGCGTGTCGTAGCTCTCTCTGTGAACCAAACACCGCGTTAAACGACGGAACAGTCGCCACTGACCCGTAGATGGCACCAAAAGTACCGTTTAATCGTACACGCGTATCGCCGTATATCGGGATGCCGTAGCCGGCGGCAATCACATATTGACGGCAGGGGGGAGAACGAAGGGATTCTATAGACGAATACTGGGCAGTCAAACAGGGACAGGGGAACGTAAAATGTTTTATCGGTGTCGTTAGATTATTACGCTACTTGTGTTCAATTCTCTGGCTTTCGGTCGAAAATGTTATCGATTTCCGTAAGCAAACGGGAACAAACAGGAAACACTTTATTTAAACGGACAATCGGTCGAATATTTTCGGCAAAATGTGTTATTCGTACGTTAGTGCGAATAAATAAATAACGGGTAGAAAATTCGAGTGTTTCGAAACGTTGTTTTCGGAATTATTTTGCCGGGTGTTTTTCGGTTTTCGATAATTATTGGCGAAATGTCGATAGAAAACAAACGCGCCGAATAAATTACCGGCTAGATACGATTCGCTAAGATTCGAAACGCGTCCCATTTGCCACTTATACGTACAACGCTAAATACGACGATCATTTTTATTTGGGTTAGGGAAGGCGGAAGATCGGTGACTACGATATTATTTACCACGAACGGTCCGTGTCCAGAAAACGGTTAGGGACCTCCTGCTCCAAGAGGGAACGGTACACGACGACGCGATTCGGGCGCAAAACTCGTCGCGTAATGGACGAACTTTCACGAACCGTACGTACAATAGGATTACCGAACGGTGCACAAAATAGACAACAGTTTCGTTCGTAAATCGTACGCGGCGGTTTTACGTTATTTCGTAACGTGTTCGTCATTAATTCGCGACGCTTCGTTTCATAAACCAAAAAAATTGTCCAGCCGCATTTATCGTCGATCGATAAACGAATATAGTTTACCTATTGTACGTGTTCGGCCACATTACTGTCGATACGGTTCCCGGACACGTTTGTCGCCCACCGAGCGGTTTATACATCGTATGGAAAACGTTAAATAATTATTTTTTCGACGGCAACGGGCGTGCGTAAAAAGGACGCGGGTCATAACGCCGTCTCTGGAGGTGTCGGTTCCACGTTCCACTTTAGTCGTAACGTCCACCCCCGTCCTCACTGGTCGTGATGCTCCGAAGTACAAGCGGCCGACGGTGCTTTTCGACGGATCGTCGAATAATAACTACGGAACGTTCGAAACGTACGAGCGCGCGTTCACGCGTTCCGGACGAAAAACCCGACGGGATAATGCCGCCGAGCATCGTACGACACGATCGACACGGCCGACATTCGGAATGTCGAAAATAGATTGTTCGATTCGGACGGTGTCCGGGGTGGTCGTCCCCGGGGGGTCCGCGTGGCATTGACTTTGAAGCCCGTTTCTAAAAATAAATCGGAAGACTACGAATGCAACGGCGGCGTTACGATGCAATCCGACGTGGAAAACACCACGTTTATCTTATTGCCCGAACCGACATGTTCCCGTGTAATAATCACATTTTCGACGAATCGTCATTGTCCAGGCCATACGAATACGCGCCAGCGAATTAGCCAACGACAAATTGTTCAAGACGTGCGACAATCAGACGACGCTAGTCTAATGTTGGCGAATTTACCCGGACCGGACATTTCGAATCGCGAAATTATGACACCGAGAGGTGGAGAGGGTTCGTTTCGATTGTTTTTGGACGAATTGGAAAACGAATTAAACGAAAAATACGTCTAAAAAGTCGTGTTCGTCGATCGGATTTATGTTTAGTGCGAGCGCTTTTAGCCGTCGACAAATTGTTTCGCCGTCACTCGCGTTCGAATATTTGACATTTTCTCATTCGTACGTTGCGCTTAAGTAAAATAAGACGCCGTTTATAAGATATTTAGGATTAGGGAGAAAGGAAAAAACTGCGATTCGACATTTTAAAGAGCTGAATATCTAACGATGACGATAAACGATTTTTGATACTCGATTTCCGATTTTTTGGACCAATCGTCTTAGTTTTCTTTCTTTCTTTTAGCTTTTACCCGAAGCTTTTACTACTTCCGTCATTTCCTATCGTCGTTGTCTTCCATTCTCAATTGTTGTCCAAGGCTATTCCAGTCTTTTCGACTTCTTCATATCCCTGTACATGTTCAGCCCATTCCAGCCTTTTGCTCGTGTCAGTACGTACTTTACTAAATACGTTACGAATAATTACGAATTTCGCGAATGTTTTAAACGCACAATTCAAGAACAGCTCGCTCTAAATGGGAGAAAAGTTTCGAAAACGCGTAAAAAATGAAAGATAAAAGTGCGGTAGTTAAATTCGTTAAATTTTGATCGCCAAACAATGTTGTAAGGTGCACGAAAAACAGATGAAGAAAGCATTTAAATTATTAAATTATAATATAATATCAAAATATAATATTTTCCATTTACTAATAATTTATAACTTTTTGAAATTCGTATCGGTTTGTAACCGAACAACCTACCAATGGAGAAAAATTAACGCGCGTTTTTATATTCAGTATAATATAGTTTTATAATAAATAAATACAAACATGTATATATATACACACACACACACACATATATATATATATATTTATTTATTTATTTATTTATTTGTGTGAGTGTGTGTGTATGTTAATTTCGTCTAACCACAACGTCGAAATTGAACGGATATCAAAATGACGTTAGTTATTCGCCGGCGGTCCTTACCTTTTGTACAACCAAAACGACATCTTATCCCGAAACGAAAAATTATCGGGAGTGTGTAATAGTTGCTTATATTTTAATTTTTTATAGTTTTCATTTTTCGTCCAGTAAACGAAGCTCTCGTATGTGTTCTCTCGGGACGGCTCTGGAAAAAAGACGTTTAACGAAATTAACGCGTTATATTTAATATACCGTACCACGGATTCGGCGGACTTGTACGGATACTGAGCCGACAACACGAATACGTAACGAAATTTTTGATTAGCTATACATTTTTCAATGCGCGCCAATTGACAATAGCGATACGTGTTAAATTTTTTTACGTAAAAAAAAAACGATTTTTTAGGTGAGGTTCGTTTAAGTAAACACACGGGATAGTGGCGCGGAAGCAATTTTTCTGACATCGACGGTTATTCTACGTGTAACAAGAAAACGTGCAGAAATACTCGTTGGCCGCGGAACTAACTGTAAATGTTACGGTACACAAATACGACGCATTGAGCGCGTAATATTTAAAATGTCGGACGTAATTATAGAATGACGAAATTTTTCCGACATTTAATTACGTAACCGAAATCCTAATAATAATGACAAAGTGTTTTACTCGGATTTAACCGTGTTATCCAATCGTAGTTCGCTTTATACAATTTTGTTTTATCTCCGCTCGAAATTACAGTGATACGAACCTCTACTACTAATTATTGTTCTCCGGGGTAAATGACACTTGTTGATTACGTTTAATGTCACGATTATAAAATCGTTTGTGTATATATACAGTATACGCGCGCGCACACACACAACAATATCTATACGATGCTGCGACGCATTGACGTTTTAAATTACGAATTCGTTTTTATTTTGTACGCTCGTTCATAATTCACATGTTATGCACGCGCCTCGTACGGCTTTTAAAGATAAATCGTACGGGCAAATAAATGAATAATAATGTAAATTATCGACACATGTACCGTATTTCTGTTTCGCGCTATTACATTAACTTGTTGCGCTCGCATGCGCGGTAAAATATTATTTCAACTTGCGCCGCATTATCGCGTTAATACGGAATTTCTTCTTCGCCGATACATTATGAATAATAAACGAAGGCGTTCCCGATGAATATTCGCTATTTATATGAAAAATGCAAACGCTTGTGCGTTTCAATTTTCTACCCGTTCCATTATAATTATTATTAACTTATTATCGTATTACGATAATAAACGCAATAAAGTACAAATAATGTTCAATAAAAGTGAACAAAAGAAAGAATAATTACATATTTCCGAGCAGATTAATTGAAATGGTATATGTAGAAATAAAATGTAAATATATATATATATGAATAGTTAGAGAGAGAGAGAAAGAGAGAAATGAAAACAAAAATTGTATACCCAATAAATATACGTAGATAAATGGTATATGTAGAGCTCGGATTTTGAAGCCCCGAGATAGTTTTTCAAAACGCGTTTATGATCATAAAATTACGCTCGAAATAATTTCGTTTGTTTCGTTTTTGACAAATAGACAAAATAGAAGCCGCGGTGGATGCTGTGTATTCACACGCGAACAAGTCGGTTACTTAGACCTAGATTAACCGAATCGTATTATTGTTTTGAACCCGAAAGCAATTGACGAATCATTATATTCGTACAAGCGATTCCGAATGACCCCAGTATATTATATTATTGTTAATGAATGTGGTAGCGTTTCTATGTTACGATTGTGGTACCATAGCTGGGATGTTTACGTGCGTGTATAGGCGTCAAACAGAAAAGTTCTGGATTTTTACACGTCGCGAAATAATAATGTCGATATTGAATAAGCGCGCACGAATACGAGATTCGACGAATTTTGTTGCGTTTCAACGCTTACGATAATTAGGTGCCAAAGTAGACTTTTGTACGGCGAAAATATACGTAGGGATATATATATGTTTAATCTTATATTACATTTTTCGTGCTTAAATACAGAAATTGATCGTGTTATGAATATTTTTAAAAAAAAGTCGTCGTTCTATTTCCATTATGTTCCGAACACATTGATAATCGTATAACGAACGTTCCGACACAAAGAAAAAGGTGCGTTGAATTCGAGCCATATAGTTATACAAAAAAGTAGTCTTTATTTTCGCACATAAATAATAGGCGTCGCAAAATCGATTAGCTTATTAGAAAAAATCTCGCGATTTAAAAAACGAAATTCACGGCGAATAGAACTATAATATTATAAGCCACCGAAATTCTATATCATATATTTATGCGCTAAAAATACTCAAATATGCGATTAAATATATCAGAAAAACAATAATTTATTATTATAATTAAAAATATTCGTAAATATAATTAGAAATATGCCTATAATAGTTTTTTAAATAGTTTTTAACAGACCGGATTTTTTTCCTCGAAATTTATCAAAAAATATTTATTAAATTTCACGTTTTTCTTATATACAACAACACGCTCGTTAAATAACATAAACGCGCGAAATATGTGACCTTAATATAATAAAACATAATAATACACGTGCGTCTTATAAAAACTGAAAATCGTCGAACAATTTAACGCAAAAAATGTGTGATAAAACATTCGTATTCGTATTTTTATTGACAACGCGTTTCATAAAACGCGCCCGTTAACCTACGTCGGAGTGTAAATTACGATACCGGTCAAACGGCAAAATGATCCGTTACATATTTGCGCGAAATAAGTCGTAATTTTTACGTAAACACACGCGCTTTCGCTTAATCATTGTTTTAACGTTCGAATTTGTCGCTTTCAGTGTACGCCGTACACACATTTTTGAGAGAGTGATTCCGATATACGTAAATACGCGTGAATTATTATTATTATTGTTGTTGTTTGGCGGGCGAAAATATTCGAAACGGACGTAAAAAATTCCGTCGCGTCCTTAAACGTTGGCGCTCGGAGGTAAATTGTTGTTTTTGTTTTTGCGAAACGAGCGAATACGATGGTGCGTTTGTCAGATTCTTGTTAGCGGTGAAAGCCATTTGCCACACATACGCGCGCGCACGTAATACCGAAATATATTAGAATACTATATAATTCGCGTACGTATATTTTGCCGCAAATGGTCGAAATGCGGATGAGAAATGAAGCTTTCAACACGCACCGCGAACACATGATCATCAACTTAGCAACGGTACATTGTCTAGGTTTTTTCAAACTAGCTATAAAAATGTACTAAGAATCCGTTAGATTCAATTAGGCTATTTATACCATTGTTCTAAACTTTCAATTAATTACAGGATGAAAACAAAACATGCCATTGCTGTTTTACCACCGCGCTAGCGTGTGAAAACATTAAGATTAAAACAACGCAAATAGATTCGTTATCGAACCGACGAATTTGCTAGATAGTTTTTAAAATTCGCTCGAGCGTTAGAAATTGTCAGAAATTATTAAAAAAGTACAAAATCTTCAGCGCCGGCGTTTTATACGATACGAAAAAGAATTACGCCAATTTACACCTCAAGAATTTGCTAGATTTTGCTAGCCAATTTTCAAATTTCGCAAATCACCCCTTATATTGCTGGTTTGGATATCAAAATTGGGTGGCAGTACCGGCGTCTCATTCGATCCGAAAAAATCCGTCAAATTACGCTGGCGAATTTACTAAATTTCTAAAAACCAATATTATTGGTACATGATTACATTATCGTATGCACGTTGTAAACGTGTTTCTCGTTAATATGTTTAATATCTAATAATATTGATATTTTTTTTTAAACGAATATTTCAATAGGTGCGTATCTGTTACGTAATTTTTATAGAATTTTGTTATTCGATTATTTGAAAACGAAAACATACACGTTTGCTATATAAGATATCCGATATTCGTTCGTGGTTATGACGATTGTTTTGTTTTAGATACTATGTCAGGTTAGTGGAAATAAAGAAGTAATATTTTAAGTATAGAGGATCGAGAATTTAATGGACCGTGCACTCTCAGGTTAGTCTAGTTGAAAAAAAGACTCGTAAATTAAATAAATAATTTACGTTTTTTGATTTTTGTACCGAAATAAATTTAAAAAATACTTTTTTTTAAACGAACTTGGTTTCGAACCGTGGTCGAATTTGTCCGAATTTTAAAACATTTAGAATATTCTTAATCATTAATAAACGTGTAAAAACGGAAAAATACTTTTCCGAGGCAAACAACTGTGCAAAATATTTACGATCGAAAACCCTTCGAATATTTTTTAAATGTTCGTACGCGTAAAATATCTAATACAGACATTTCTGGAGTGACGCGAATTTCACATTTCGGTAGCTGTTTTTGGTTTTCAAATTGGCCGTGAACATTTTTTCGTATACGAGTCCTCGGACGATCGTAACACGCGTTTCGTACCGGTATACAAATTGCCGTTCAATCGGTATTTTATTTGCCACGTTTTTCGATTTCCACGAGCATAGTAATCCAAAACAACCGACGAACTGACAAAAACCAAAAACCCGGATAAGATCGATAAGATACGTTTTTGAATTGAAAAACGCGGGGAATTTTTTCGTAAAAGCTTACACGATGTTTGAACAATATTTATCGCCGCAACAAAATTACCAGCGTCGCTTAGAATCGTTTGTTCGAGTACAATTTGTATCAAACTGACAATAATAAAGCGTATGTCGAAGTGTCCCGCTCGAACGCCGGCGTTTACAGCAGTTGCGTTACCTTTTTTTGAACATCGTTATTCTCAAAGTAAAAAGAAAATACAAGTCGTTTATGCGACGACATCTGTACTATTAGTATTAACAAGGCGGGTCAGAAGAACACCGTAGGACATTTAATGCCAGAGGCCTTTCCACTCGGATTATCAGCAGTACCTCTAAGGCCTCCCGTCGCGACTAAAGTATCAAATTTAAGTACGCGCCCGCCCCGTTTTAATTAAAATATCGGTTCAATTATATTATATTTTCTCGCGGACTCATTTTTGTGCGTATACACATTTTTTGATTTCAAATCGAATTCTGTAAATCGATTACGTTTCGATTACATATCGTTTCGAGTCACGTATAATACGAAAACGTCGATTATGAATTCGGGTGAACATTCCAAAACTAGTTGCTTTTACGTTTATCAATTCGTTATTAACAGTGAAGGTCAATAGTAACGAATTCGTCCATATTCACAACAGACATCGTTGAAACCGAATAACGTTTTGACGAACGCGAGCCGTACACGTTGATCCGAACAGAACGGTTCATAATTTCTATAAAACGAAATCGAAAAACAAAAATGTCGACAAACCGTCGTAAAGCCTCGTCGCGGGTTTTATTCGGCGAACGTATCGAGAACTAAGCAAATTAATGATAAGAAACGGCCGTTTCGAACGTTCAAATGTACAAAAAGTCGGACGTTCTTTCTTTTTTCATATTTCTATCGCGTAGACGAAAACATTTTCGAAAATCGCTTAGTCGATGTACAATTTCACTACGTACGTACGCATTGTATTGTCGAAAAACCGTTTAAAATCGAAGTACGTCGCCGTGCCCCGCGCAGATATACGTATACACGATATATGTACCGTTCCAAAAACCACACACACACACACCAACGTGTAGGTAAGTCTACTAGACGCCACGCACGTGTGCGCCCGGTCAAGTCACGATAATTATATTAAATCGTTCGCGGACGCCAGTCCAACTAATAATGGATTTATAACAGCATGTATTACGCCATATCCGCGTTTACCGTTTCCGCGTCTACCGTGTGCGTATGCGCAGCGTACGCGTGTATTTAACGGCGGACGGAACCGTGACGGATAGTACGTTTGTAAACATATAGCTTAAAAGGTAATAAAAAAAAAAAACGTCGAATAAAATACGATCTTAATACGAAATCGGCGGTACGCGACGACTGTTAGGTTTTCGAGTAAAGACGTCGGATTCGACGAGCGCGTCGTTTGTTTTTGGAAATCGACGTTTCGCGATTTTCGCCCGAATATTCCGTTATATGGCGCCCGTGGTGTAACAACGTGCGACACGTTTTGACGAACGGGGCAGTTTCCATCCACCCTGCTCCCACCCCACATCCCATTCGTGTTCCGATTTTCCGTCTCTTTGGAACGCTACAACGGTCCCGTTTACAGAAAATAGGCGAAGAACATAGCGAATATTAATTTTCGTCGACGAATTATTTTCGTATTATTTATATATACGTCCGCGAGAGTCGTCGTGACCGTGCGGGGCAAATTACTAAACAATATAATGCCCATAATAATTAAGAACCGTATATATATATATATACACGAATTACGATACGTTATTTGTGTTTAACGTAAACGAGTTCATTATTAACTAACAAACGCAATTTTTCCGTGTCGTTTTCATTTAAACACATATACGGATCGTCTCGAATACAACGTGAATTCACTCGACGCGTTTCATTGTTATGTTAACGTGTTTACGCGTGTACGGTTACTGGCTGGCGCCAATATCAGTTCAACCGGTGTACCGATTAATAAACATCGGCCCGTATTCCGAACGTCGCTTAAATTTTTCTTAAAATTTGAACGCTCATTGCGGCGACCAACACGCGTACTTTACTTCTCATCAAACATTCGTCGCCGGGCCAATGTAAATCAGTAAGCAACTCTAGTAGTCCCAGTGCTTGTCGTCCACATATAACTTTCGACGAACAGCCAACGACCGGCGTTGTACACGTTTGAGGTCGATTCCGTTATACCGTCGTTCATACGAAACGCTCGTCGAAACAATATTTCCGCTAATGGACGAACCCGCAAAAGCGGTTTATCATTTCGTTCCGAATTGTAAAATCTGGAAACGAAGCGTTAGTTATCGTTTATGTTTCGCATTACCGTAGGCATTTTTTTCGTGAAATTACGCGAAATACGCGTTAGCCGCGTACATTTTTTAACCACAATAAGTCCGGTCCCGGAACTCGGATGGCCCAAAATCGGATGGTTTATGCAACCCCGGCTCGTGCCGACAACCAAAACAATCGCGGATGCGCCAATTTTACGAGGAAATTTTCGTGTTTTTCTTTACCTTCGCACTTTATCTTTTTGTTTTTTCCGTAATTCGCGTCGTTATTAAACGGGCAGCAATGATATGTGTGTGTGCGTGTGTACGCGCGCGTGTATATAACGCGTAGAATTTCTTCGGTCGGTTACGATTTCCCGTTTCGAATTCGTTTCGTTACGGCGAACAAATTAACGGACGTTCAATACGACGGACGATAAATATACGTATCGTACTTACCGCCGTCCCGCGGTAGACAAACGAAAACGAACACGACGGCCGCGGCGAACGGCGCCACTCGCATTTTGACGAAATTCCCCGGCCGTCGATCAATCGTGCCGTTGTTCGCCGTTGAAATTGTTGCTATCGTTGTTGTTGTTATTGTTCGAAATATGAGCCGAGCAAAAAGCGTGCGCGACTTCTATTGTTCCGTGACTGTTAGACGATGTATAAAATAATGCACGAACGACGACAGTTCTAGACGAGAATGTACGCGATATTGGGAGTGCTCAAGTTCGGAAAACTTACCGACGAAGGCCACCAACGTGGATAACGCGTATTGTATCTAAAGTGAACTAATTAAAAAGTGTTTTTCGTAGATTAGTTAAGCACTCGAACGTTCAAATTGTACACACACACACACACACACACACACTTACGCAATGGTACAGGATGGTTGAAAAAATAAATAAAGCGACAAACGACGAATTTGTAATTGCGCGTCGGTTACGTAAGACGAAATAATATCGAAAACGCCGATAGGAAGAATTCGATCGTTACGAACTGTAAACGTTAACGTAGAAAAGAAGAAGCGACGAACTGACTTAGACGTGACGTAAAGCTAACCGTCGACCCTACAAATACTCGAGAAATAATTTCGCGTTTTTCGTCCGAACTGGCCGAGCGGACGTTTGAAATTTGGATAGAATCCGTTGTATCCACGCGCGCGGTACCTTTAGTTCTAACAGTGTCGCTTACGACGCGAACAATTTTCGAACGTTCAAAACCAGACGTTGTTTTTCCCGTTAACGCCGTCGGCTATAGGATAATGGTTTTGTACGCACTTACCACGCGATCCCTCGAACGTTAAATGTAAAATCGGAATAGGGACGAACGTGTATTCGTGAATCGGCGGACGGGATGGGGCGGATATTTCAAACGGTAAAATGCGAATACAATTTTCGAGGTCGAGCTCGGTAATAAAAACGGCGATAATTATGTTTTGTTTTAAAACACTTCGTGTAGGACTAATGTACACAAGACGATACCGGCACTCGAAAAATGTAAACCACACCGACGGAAACGAGCGCGGATTTAACAAACGGCGTAGAACAGAAATCTCACGTAGATCGGAAACCGTTTCCTCGATCGAGTAGTTTTACGCGGTGCACTTTGTTCGGGTTCGGTGGTCGTTTCAAATGTTAAACTTAAATTCCAAAAACGATCTCGACATTTGTATATTTGTAGACGCGCACGGACGAGCATTTTGGTATCGATCAGCGTCGTTCAGTTTCGCCGACGACGCGGACAACACGCCACCGGTGGCCACAATATTGTCGTTCAGACGTTGTTGGCCGTAATCTATCGACGGTGTCTGCCGAACGGACCACATTGCCGAAACGTTTGGGACGAGGTGGGGAGGGTCGACCCAATAAAATCGTCCGCGTCAATTTTCGACGCGAATCGCGCGGTTTTCGATCGGCCGTGCCGTCCGCGTGCGTACGTACGTGCAGCTGCCTGTAGTCGTTCGTGGGAGATCAAACCGCACCGAAAACGAGAACGACGCGCGACTGCGTCTGTTTCGTTTACGGCAAAACAATAACGCTGTACGATCGCTGTTGTTGATCGCCGCGCGCTTATGTCCGACTCCGACGCGTAAATCGTATCATTCGCGTATTATCGCCTGTTCCTTCACTCGCGGATCGACGCGTTACCGTGTTTTATACGTTCCGTACATCCTCTGACTTGTGGCGGCGGCGGGATACGGTATTCTTGGGCAGTGTCGTCCGTAAATATCCCGAACGCTAACGCGTAACGACGATTTTCGAACATATTCGAAACACCCGTAATCCGTCCGAATAGGAACGTGAAGAGGCGCGCGCCTTTGTGGTGGAAAGCATTTTTTCTTCGCCGAAATGCCTTCGGGCGGCGTCCACTTCGAACGCCAGTCATCACGAACGATTAACGGGTGAACGTTTAAACGTCGCCGGATTCCGTTTTCGGGTTTCCTATTTGTCGGTGGATCGGACACGGTGCGGTACGAAACGGATGAACGGCCGTGCACAATCCCCGCGCGTCCAGAATTCCGCCGCGACGAGTTCGTGTAATACACGCGGCCAGACGTCCCGGTGTTTGGATGTCATCCCGGCAGTCAGTACTGTCCCGGTCGCTGGACGACGCGATGAAGAAACTATCACCGTCTCGGGTTTTGTTGTACCCAACGGCCATGTAAAATGTACGCGAGGTCGTGACGATAACTTTACGTATATACGTATTTATTAAACGTACGCGCGACCGTTATTGTTAGTCTTACGGACTTTGTCCCGGTCGGTGGTCCGGTCAATCAGCCGAGGTCGACGATTGAATTTTAGTTACGGCAAATCCGCGTAATTACGATAAAATTTTAGTTACGATAAAAACGAACCGTCCCAAATTCGGGTTTATTTCAAACGCCATCGAACCCGACACAGATCGGGTTCACTCACGTCCCGCGATTTTTTGTAAGTCCAAAATCTTGCGGCGACCCTATATATATATATATATACCCCCCGGCCAACGGTGTTTCCGGCGTTTAAAATATCCCTTCCCACGCTGTCTCGTCATAAATGATTCGTTCGCGAACGCTTCGGATTTCTACAGAACGTGTTGTCGCCGCTTTAGGTTTTGTCGTTCCGCATTCGTAGATGTATATCGAGCACTCGACGACGGCGCTTAATACACCCGTGTTTTTTAGACCGTTGTTATCGACAATTATTTTCGGGTTTACCCCGCGGCGGGCGGCCACCTGTTGGACGTTATTGTTGTCGACTGAACGGCGTCGTTACCGCGCGTTTGGCGGGCACCGTCTCGGAAATTCGGCCGGCGTTTTCGACGTCGTCAACAACGACCGCGCGGCGGCGCGTCAAAACCGTTAATAATAGCCGTTATTCGACGAGAGACCGAACGAAAAGTTCGAGGAAATTTATCCGAGACCCGTAACGACGACGGGGCGTAATTATATTGTATTTCCGTGCCGTCGTACGGCCGGTTTCGGTGAGTGGGAGGAAGGGCGTCCCGTCGACGTCTTGAACGGATTTTCGTAAGCCGCCGGAGCGTCCCATACGCGATTTATAAACTCCGTCCGCTACTTCCGAACAAAACCGACCCGGGTAACCATCGACCTGACCAGATCGACGGGCGTTAACGAACGTACACCGGGGCGCGCGTGGACGAGTCTGCGAGCGAAGTCGCGGCGACAAAACAGTCCGCGCTGGACCGACGCGCGAATGAGTGTCGGCGACGTGTTTCGTACCGAGATAAACGATTATTCGTCGACGGATCCCGTGCTCGATTGCCGCGAACGAACGAAAGTACGTTAATACTGAAAAGTGCCCGGAAACGATTTAGTAGCGCGTACGGTACGTAGGGGTGGTACTCGAACGGTGGTGTTTCGACGTGGGCAAGTTCCGAAAGAATACGTTGTTTACGAAATGTTGGCGCGTGTACGATAACGCACGTGTAGCGTCTCGAAAACCGCCGCCGGCCGGTCCCGTAAATATTTGTTCGATTAGGTTTTTCGTCGTTAACAAAGCCGTTGTTCGCGATTATTATTTACCCTTTTACGGTTTACGCCCCCACCTCCCTCCCACACACACACACACACACACACATCGCGTCGCGTTGTAGTTGTACGCTATACGCGTGCTAACGCTTCGGTAGCCGCACAGCTTATTAAAGTATATGGCGGCCTAACCGTTCGATTTGCTTCCCGCCAACGTCGTCGACCGTTACGTCGTATTTAGCGTTTTCACCTCGCCGAGAGTGGTACACGCAAACGTGTTCCTCTCTTCTGGACTTACCGCACCGTACGAACGGGTGGTGTAATAACGGCGTATATGGACGAAAAAACGAACACAACGCACCCGCGGACGACGCCATATAATCCGTAACGAATATCGGTTATTTCACGTTTAACTAATAATCATTCGCCTCGGTGTGACACACGTGTCCCGTGTAAAATCACGATTCGCCCTGAATCGCCAATCGTCTACTAAACGGTCTGGGTTTTTTTTTTCGGAGTGCGATTTACGATCGCCGCCTCCCCTACCTCTCCACCGCGTGCCATACAGCGTGTTCAACGTGTCCTAATTTCCCGGCGTTCGTCCCCCGGCGTTTTCGGGGAACCGCGGTTCCGGGGTATTTCCGTGGTCGCGGCGCCCAGGCACGTTTACGCGATAAACGAGCCCGCGTGGCCGGCCGCCAAAAGCCAATAACGAAGCGGACGATTTTCTTGAAATTTCGACGCCGCCGAACGGGCGCCGTTGTAGACCAAGCGAACAATGACCGGTTTCGAGGCCGCACGACCTACCCACGACGGCGCGCTGAAAATGAAATTGTATTATCGCGACGGAAAACTTTGTTCGGCATTGGAAATGGGACTGACCGCCTAACTTGCACGTCTACTAGCCGACGAAACGTCGTCGGTCGTCCATTATCTATACGTCGTATTCGCTCTCGCGTTAATGACGGCGCGCGCCCACGATCGTTCGATTTCGTCGTTTCGTAGTCCGATGACCAAGTGAACGACATTGTCGTCCGAATATTTCGGGAACGTCCGCGATACCTAACCGCCCGTAAACGTTGGCGTGTTGAACGAAACGGAAATATGGCCGGATGGTTCGTTTAAAACAAAACCCGCCGATGGAAACGGACACGACCGCCCTTTACGATACACTCTCGCCGAGTGAAATTCGAAAATCCGAAATTTCGCGCAATCTACCCTCGTGTAGCTCTTACCCACTGCACGTTGCCGGTACCTCCGGGAAAACGTTCCTCGTCGCGTTCGCTTTACACACACCCGGTCACCTTACAAACGGCCCCGTAATAATACGCGCCCGGGCCATATCCTCGTATCTCGCTACTACTCTCCGTACTGCTTTCGGTCTCGTCGCCGTCCCTTTTCGCGTTCGTTCCCGTGAAAACCCGCGCGACACGTCACCGAGACCGGGTCACATGCACACGCACGCACGCGGCCGCCACGTTACTACGCGCCCCGCACAATTCGACCGGGTGTCGTCATCTCGGTTTGGAGACGCGTTAAGACTGCGGACACACGAGAGCCGCAGGAGCGGTCCCTCGGTTACCGATTAGTTGACGATTGCCCGGGGGAACCTCGCTAGGTAAATCGGCGCGGCGTCCCGGCGACAATCATGAGTTGCCTATTCCGAGCGCCTATAATCGAACAAAACGGCGGATCCTCGGGATCCGTTCGACTTTATTATTTTTCCGACGATTCGGCGTACTCGAAGCTCGCGCGCACCGCCGCCTCGAAATCGCCGACTACGCGATCGACAATTCGGCACGTACATCGCTCTCTCCCCCCCTCCCCATCAACGCACCATTCAACCACCCATCACTGCAACGTCACGGTGGCCGGAAATAGTTCGCGTATAGATCGCGTTGTCTGTAACGGTCGCGACCGTACTGTCTCCGGCTCACGTGTGCGACGGAAACGACGGAACAACGAGTACGCGACGATCTCGTCGTTCCTTTTTTTCCATTTTCGGGGCTCACGCATACGTTTCGTCACTCTGGTTGCGCTACGATCGGAGATCGTTTCTTACGTATTGTTTCGTTTCTTTTGATCGGTTACCGACAAAAACGTCGGGTTTTTCGTTTCGTATATTCGTGACGACGATAGAAGTTGATATAAATTCAGCAGCCGCCGTCTGGTAAAAAGTACGGAAACCGCTGTTCTAATTTCCTGCGAGTTTTTTTCATTTAGGCAGGGAAACCAATTACGTAAATTACTGGGGCCGGTCGACGGACACGTGGCGCGTCCGGTCCTATCGTTTCGGAACTCGGACGTGAACGACGGCGACGTTCAAAACAAAACGGTTCGTTGCCGCGTCCGTTCCGGTGGTCCATTTCGCGAACGAAAAGTCCGGCACCTACCTAACGGGCGTTATACGCGGCGGTCGAGCGAACGTCGCGTTAATCTTACGTCGACCGTTTGATGATCGTCGGTCTTCGGCCATCAACACTACCGGAGACCGGTGGATGGTAAGAACAACGGACGCGTTTCCGCCGCGGTACGTCGACAGTACGCAATCCAAGTACGCCAAAACGAGAAAACAATAAAGCGCGTACTTTTCTATTTTCGTTTGTTTAAGGAACAACAAAATGTATCGTATCATTCGCCATTGTTTACACACATGCGTGTGCGTGTTCATATAAATATAAATAGAAGAGAAAAACTTTTGGAACGAAAAAAAAAACGAACAACTGTTATTAGCGAACGTGGTTTTTTTTACATATACAATATACGTCGGTATAATAAAGCTCTAAAAAAAATACAATATTTTTTTGTTTTTTATTCGTACATCGTAATATTAATAAAATATATTCGTATAATTTTATTATTATTCGTACATACATACAAATATCAATATATTCATATATGTATATATAAACACATATACATATACGCGTGTATAATATATTATATTCTTATATCACCTGCAGCGGGTAACGCACGTTTTATTACGTTTACGGTTCATTAAAATTGTTCAAACGTTTTCGAAAAAACAAAAAATTTTTCATAATAAAGGAAGACTTGACGAGTATAAACGGGGCCCGGACAATGTTGTTGTTGTTGTTGTTATTGTTAGTTTCGGGTCAGCATGCGTGGACGTAAATCGCCCCGTAAATTTATAAATATAATATACGAATATATATATATATATATTTTTTTTTTTTTTGAGAATATTTCGAAAAAACCTCGTTTCACTATTTGTCCGGCACGCGGGAGAAAATACTTATCGTTTAACTTTCGTTTTTCCGATATTAAGAAAATCCCGTATTATTTAATAGCCGTCCGATCGTATTTGGTTTTGTTTTTTTTTTTACCGTTTTACATTCTCACACACAACGATCGTGTGTTCCAACAATCCGTACAAAATACTCTAAAATATCGACACGCGCGGTACTGTTTATCACACTGCAGTTTATATAGAAAAACGAGGAAAAAATTTGGAAAAAAGTCCGGAAGACTGTATATAAATATATATATTATATTATATATATATATATATAGCTTAAAAATATACGCGCTAAACGAAACAAAAAAAATCGTCTACTTATAGCGGCGAATAAAACACTTGAATACAAAAACAAATCTAATTTGGAAAAAAAAACACATTTTCGTTTCAAATACTTAGGAAAACGCAATACCCTAAACACGCGCAACCGTCGAGAATATAAACACAATAGAAATTACGTCGCCGGCGTACGACGCGCTGCAGTCTGATTTCTACACGAGACGGAAACAAAAAAAAAATACAACTTAGAATTCGTATTTTTTTTAACAATTTTTCCCTTTTCTTTTTGTACTGTCCTCGCTACGATACACGTGCATAA
>JAIPRN010000450.1:0-53336 GCA_025469175.1 Geopemphigus sp. TES_GeoC_2020 | reverse complement strand
TATATATATATATATATATATATATATATTTAGCCTACCGAATGGTTACTATATAATATTTTATAAAATTGTCTACTTTCATAATATATTGTCTATACGTTGTTTGTTTAATTTAAATATCTTTTTCTTTCTTAAACGTTAAAAATAATTAATAATAATCATATACAAATACAAGTTCATCGTCGTCGAATAATATATATTTATTTATACACTTATAAAGGTGTACTCTCCGTGTCTCGCTCTGTTTCCGTGACTTCCGCCAGCCACTGTCACGTTGGCCACACTTCCCCTAACCCCCCCGCCCACCCAACCGACGCACACGGCCCGCGGCGGTGTAAGGGGTAAACGAAAAACAACGGAAGAAAGTGGAAAACGAATAGCGAAAAACGGTAGAACGAGCGACAGAGAGACACCGACGATTTGGATGAATTTATTAACACAGCCATTGTTTGATTATCTACAGTTACACGAAAGAAAAAAAAACGAGAAAAACAACACGTACGTTTATTTATTTATTTACACGTTACATATCCGTATATTATATGCAAAACGTTTTAAGTATAATATAGCGAAAAAAAATTTACGATATCGAGAAAGAGAAAGAGAGATAGACGATAGAGAGAGAAAATTGTTGGTTTTTATTGCACGTTTACGAAAACAAAAATTTCGTCAGCCATTCGCCTCTTTCGTTTGTTTGTAATCCGTTTTGTTTGTATTCTCGTCCCGAATTCCGACGTCAATAAAGTAATATTATAATGATAAACGTAAAATATAGCGAAGACGGTTAAACAAATAATAATAATAGGTAGGAATTTCGGGATCGAATTACAAATATTATAGGTACACGACGACGACGACGACGACGACGAGTACGTACGCAGACAGACAAACTGTCGAACGAAAACGTAGAGGAGACAGCGGCCGTTGAAAAGCGCGAAGACGGAACAGAAAAATGTCCCGGGAGAGTTCTTCGTATGTTTCGTTTCGTAGGTACATTTATACACACACACGTGCGGCGGACGATTTATGACTCCAACGAGGCGATCAGGTTCCGGAACATGGCCGACTGCATTTCGCTGAACATGGACGCCTGTCCGCACGACAGGCTGGTGGGCGACGTGGATCCGGCGTAGTGTTCGTCCTGGGAGGGCGCGGTCGGCAAGCACGACTGCTGCAACGACAACGGGCAACAGTCCGCGATGGAGGCGGCCGCGGCCGCGGCGGCGGCAGCCACCGATTGGGCGGTCACGACGGCCGGTAACAGCACGTCTTGGTGTTCGACGGCGGCCGGCACTTGGCCGCCGTACAGGTCAAGCGTCGAGTCGTCGCAACACGTGTCCATTAAAGACCAACAGTCGGACGAACAGAGATCGGCGGCGGCGGCGGCCGTTGTCGACGACGAGGAGGAACTGCTGCAGGACGTCGTGGCCTGTACGGCCGCGGCGGCTGCCGCAGCGGCCGCCGCCTCGTCCGTTCTCAGTCTCTTAGCGGCTGGATACTCGTGCAGATCAAGGTCCACCACGTTCACGTCCTCCTCCTCTCGTTGTCCACCGATGAACTGCGACAGCAGATCGTCCAGCGGTTCGTCCTGCTGCTGCGTCTCGGCAGTCCTGCTCCTCTTCCGTCTGCCACCACCCAACGCCGACGTTGTGGACGACGGCAATTGCATCATAATGGACGCGATCGTGTCGTCTTCATCATCGTCCACCTCGTCGTCATCATCATCTACATCGTCGTCGTATTCGTTATACGACGACGAGTGCTGCTGCTGGTGATGGTGATTGTGTTGTTGTTGTTGATGGTGGTGCTGGTGATGGTGATGTTGCAGCGACGTCACTGCTGACGACGATTGCAGATGGTGGTGGTGGTGGTGGTGGTGTTGATTGTGGTGATGGTGGTGGTGGTGTTGTGGTTGTTGTTGGTGATGATGGTGGAGATGGTGGTGGTGTTGGTGAAGTTGGTGTTGCTGTTGTTGTTGGTCGACGGTCAATAGCGACGAGGATTGAAGCACATCCGACGACGCCGTTAACGATTTGTGATTGGCTGTAGTAGTTGTATTGTTATTGTTGATATTATTATTGTTGTTGTTATTATTGTTATTGGCCTGAAGCGTCTTGCCAATGGACGTGGCTCCGACGTTAACGCCATTGTTGTTGTTGTTATTGTTATTGTTGTTGTTGTTGTTGTTATTATTGTTGTTACCGTTGCAGACGGGCGATTCCCTCAGATTGGTGATATCCACCAGTTGGGGATTGTTGCCACCGCCGGGACAAGGTTGCGTTTGGAGCGGTTGCCCGTTATGGAAACCGTAACCGGCCGAAGTGGGTGAAGGCGGTGACGCCGGCGACGTCCGCCCGGTGGTCCGGTCGTCGCGGGTCTCGGCTTGCAACCGTTTCACGGTATTGTTGATCAACACGGATCGACACAACGAGCTTTCCGCGTCGTCGATCTTCTTCATTTTGTTCACGGATATCTTCAGAACCTTGCGCCGTTCCTCCTTCAGCCGGTACTTGGCGCTAATCATCGACGGCCGCGAACCCGAGTTCCACCCGTAACTCCGACGGGTGCCCAACAGCTCGTCGATCTCGTCCATAATCGTAATGTTCTCGCTCGACTCTACGGGTCTCATGTCCACAAGCATAATAACGACGACAACGACGATGGTTGTTCGTCGCGATCAACTAGCACTGCCTGGGGCATATCATTCTGCGAACAAAACAAAACGAAGAAACGTGTAGAGTATATTGTTTTTTTTTTCCGGAAACGAATGATAGATAGAGCGACGCGGAGTGAATAGTATAAAGAAAAAGAGGACAACGCGAATCCCAACCGGAATAAAACCATCGACGAAGATTCGGTCAAACCGTACCCGGTTGCGGACGTTTTCGAAAAACCGACCGAAAAACAACGCGGTCGGACACGTGTCGTTAAAGCGTTCCCCCCCCGTAAAAGAGTCGGCGGCGGAGGTAATTTGACGTACACTTACCGACGGAAAATTACGCGGATAAGCGATACGCGAACGTAAAACCGAACTACGAACTTTGACTCGGGGGTGCATGTACACGCGCGGTGGCGTTCGTCAACGATGAAAACGCGACGTTACGTCTAAATCGAAACGAAGTCCTCTTCTTCGCGGTTACGTACAACATAGTTGATCGGTTTCACCGGTGCGGCGGAAACGCACGAAAATAACGCGAGTACGACGAATTCCGCGTTGACGACGACGTTTCTATCCCCCGCCGTACCGACAATACACCCACCGTACGCGAATATTCGTAACGAAAACCCGGCCGGTGGAAATAATTTCGAAAAACGCTCTCGCGCCATATTACGTAAAAGGGTTGGTCGACGTCGTTGGAATATTCTTCGCGTTCGTCAACCCAGGGGGTCGGGTATAGGTGTGGTAGTACTACTACGTCCGTACTCCTAGTAAAATACACAAAAGATCCCCCTCCCTGTACTCATCCCTTACGAGCGTTATATTGTCGTACATACACATATATATATGTATACATCGCCTCGGTGCTGCGGGTACTGGCGACGCGTTACCCTTTCGATCACCGTGCGCGCTCGCGTGTGTGGGAAACAACCCGAAAAACGGACGTCCGCGTACCGGGGAAAAACCGGTGACTTTATACTACGTAATAATAATAATGATAATAACAACGAGGACGAGAGAACGAACGAAAACGCTCGCGGAACGGAGGACACGTTTGTGGACCGTTTCACGGTTTTGTTCGACGACGCGAAATTGTCGCACGGCGAGAGACGCCGCGTAAAAATCGGTCGGAAGGTCACGCGCGACGTAGTCGTCATCACGCGCGCGTTTGGAGGTTGTCCGAGAGGCAAGGCCGGGACGACGACGACACGCGCGCACGAACGGCCTATACTTACGCGACCGAATCAAGTTGTTACGACGCGCCCGACGGACGGTTATTATCGTTAATGAAAATACCGCGACATAAAAGTTCGGAATAAACGTACCGCGTTCGGTCGTTGGTCGAACACATACACCGTACGAAAAACGTATCGAACAACGTGTAAGAAATACGCCGCGGGTATCGAAACGTGAGCATTGTCGTACAATATATCCGATAATACAAGCGAACAGGGTGGGTGTACCGTTTTAATATTTTCGTTTCGTTTAGGAACAAACTACGGGGAAAAAAAACTATTCGCGCGACGCCGACGACTTTCTCCGGCGATTATTATTATATTGTTGTAGCCGCGGCAGACCGCGTCGCGCGCGGTTGCCGTTTCGTTTCGGCGTGACGAACGCGCGCCGCGATCCGCCAACGAAATACCGGACGGCGAAAATCAAATGCCGTGAAATCGGACGATGACGACGGGTTCGAAACGATTTTTTTCGTCGAATCTCGCGATCGACGCTACACGATTAACCTATTATTGGCGACGATCGAACGGCGGCGCACGAAAGGAAAAATCGCCGTCCGTAAGTGACACGACGCGAAAGTGGCGGTGGCGCACGGGTGGCGGATCGCCGTGACATTGACCCGAATAGAAACGAACAATTTTATTCGTTTACGGCGAGCGCGCGACGGCCGCCTCCGCGGGAGGACGAATTTCCGTGTAGCGAAAATACGAGAAGAAAAAACAAAAGCGGCGAATTCGCTCGAACAACAAAAGCGCGGCTACGCGGAGAGATGACGTGAAAACGACGAGTGAAAGCGGGGCGCCAGCGAACGAGAACGGGTGGGAGGAAACACGACCGACGGCTTTTCTGTTTCGTCGGTATAGGGTTGGACGATGAGGGGGGGGAGAAGGGAGAATAATGGTTTCGAAAAATCCGATATATTTCCCGTTTTCTTTTTTTCGGGGACAGTGGGGCGGATAGATCTACGTACGACCTAACGCGACGCGCGCGATACGGCGATAACCGACGGGGAGATATATAAACGGACGACGGAAATGTAGGCCACATTTCACCGCGGAAGATGACGTGACGAGGCGACGTTCGGTTGGCGGCGGCGGCCGGTGGGGGACGAGTAGGAGAAGGCAGCAGTCGGTTTCGCGACCGTCGTCGTCGTCGTCGTTGGCGAGCGGAACAACACACGGGCGAAGCGGGCGCGACGCCGTTTCCCGCGGGCAAGGCCGCTCGCTAGGCCGCGGCCGTCACGGAGCCCACGGCTAGGAAATCGCGCCGCGTACAAACACGGACGACGACAGTGGTGGACGCGCGCGATTTTCGCTAATTCCGCGCGGCAAAAACCGAACGCGACGGCGGTATTTCCGCTGGCTTTCGTTGGCAACGGGCGGACGGAAAAAAAATTCCCGAACGAAGACGCCACGTGCGCGCGCGGCGACCACCGTCCCGCGTATTATACCGAACGGAACCGGCGAGGGTTGCCGCGCGGAGAAGCAGTGGACACACACGGGCGGCGCACGCGCGGCGACGCAACACATTGCCGTTTGCCGGGCGGGGGCGGCGTGTCGCACGCGGCAACCACGGCGACGCCGACGGGACGAAAGATCCGTGTGGAAAAGCCGAACGCGGACGAACGAAAAAAACACTTACCGGTACGTCCGAAAGAAACGATCCGTCGTCGTCGCGATAATAATCCAATAGCGGGCGACGAGAATACGGCGAGCACCATTTAATTATACACGATAATAATAGCGAGCACTCCGCGCGGATTACGGATACTGGAGTGTGTGTGCGTGGGACGGAAGAGAAAACTCGTTTTCCGAAAAAAGTTCGGCGGACGTCGCGTAATATTATCGTCGGTGTCGTCGTCGGGACAACCGGTAAAACGGACGGGCACTTAACGCGCGCGCGAAATTATACTGGGACAGATTACGGAATCAATTACGGGCGCGCGCGCTAACGCACACGCCGCACGCACGCACGAGTAAAGACACGAACCGAAGCGTGTGTGTGTGGGGGGGCGGGCGGCCGAACGGTGGCGGCGGCGATCGGATGCGAACGAAACGAACGTACGGACAGACGGCACGGACGGACGAACGAACAAACGCGACACTTGCGACCGGCAGACGGGCAGAAGGCGAACTGGAGAATGTGCGCGGCGCGGCGCGCGCGTCGTGTGCGTTATTTCCCCCGCCGCCGACGGTGAAGACGCGGACACAGCTGTGCGCGGAGAGCGCCCTCTCCCTCCACTCCCTCGGCCCCCCCGCGACACGGTACGTCCATCGACACACGGCCGGGGGGGACCCCGTTATGTGTGTCGTCGAGCGGAGCGCGCGCGCGCGCCGTGACGTCACGTACGGCCGCCAGCCGAACGCCCGGCACCGTACCGTGGCGCCGCAAGCCGGCGATCACCACAACTACGTATCTGCGACGACGGCGGCGGCGGTAACGCGCGCCGCTAACGACGTATTATTTACGTTTTTATTTATCGCATCGCTCACGTTTTCGTTTCGTTCGTCGCTGTTTTTTTTTTTTTTTTAACCGCCCGCCGGCCCGACGTTTGTCGCGCGCGCGTTACCGATCGAATTTACCGTCCACGAGCGCCCGCGCTATTTAATTGTTCCGTTTTCCCGTCCGCCCGTCATTCGACGTCCGTCCTCGAACTTACCGTCCGAAATTCTCGACGTCCGCCCCACCCCCGGGCCGGCTTTTGGCGGCGATCGTATCGTCGTTTTATTAGCTCGTCGCGCGCAACACGATCGTCCTCCCGTGACGATTTATCCGTCGTTACGAACACAAACACGGCCGCGACCACCATTGTTGTCGTGTGTCCCGTAACCCCGTCGTGTTTCACCACGAACCGGAGGCGTTTGTTGTACGCGCGTCTTACCTGAATGCTTGAATAGCCGATCCGGGGTACGCTTTTGCGTAACGTTACGACGGTGACCATTAAACACGCGGCTTTCCGAAAAAAAAACGTGGCGTTGGCTGCGACGACGACGAATTGTTCCCAAAAAACCGCGGCTACGGAGCGCCCGTGTAAACAATACATTCGTCTGTGTGTATATGTATGTGTATGTGTGTGTGTGTGTGTGTGTGTGTGTGTGTGTGTGTGTGTGTGTGTGTGCCCCTCCGGCCGAATACACATAAACCAAAATCGGTCGCCGCGCGATTATTAACGTTATCGTCCGAAATTACGCGGCCTGTCCGAGCTAATAAGTCCGATCCTATTTAAAAACGATTATCTCGCCTAATCGGTAAATATTTACTTGGTAATACGGGACGACGACGTTAATAACGCGGCGAGGTGGTCCCGTATAATTGGAGTTCGTGGAAAACGCGATAAAAAAAATTAAAAACCGTCCGGAAAAACGTTCATTTCTTAAGGTATTTAACACGCGCCGTATTGCCGCATACGATTTAAACGATTATCCGTCGGTAAATGTCGGTAATGGTCGGTGAAGGGACGAGGAGGAGTACAATAATAATTACGCCTCGACAAAAACAAACACTTCACCGACGACGAATAAGTAATAGTAGCGCGGTAGTAGTACATTTATTTTTTCTCCTTCGGCAAGACATAATGACACGTTTTTCTTTTTCATTTCGCGTTCGTTTCTTTTAACGCGAACGAGACGGCGGGGCTGCGGCAAATTACCGAGGGCCTTACGTTACACTCGCCGTTGTAATATACAATAAGCCTTTATAATTGGTGTTTCCCGTCCCGGAAAAAAAGACGACGACGACGACGATATTGCGTTTTACGGCGTGCCGCGGACAAAGGAAAAGAGGCTGACAACAGTCGGGGAGCGAGTAGAAAAGAAATCATAATATCGACGATCGAACGACCGTATTTTTATTCGAAATCGTCGACGGAAACCAGAGTGTATAATACTAGTACGTTATGTATGTGTGTGTGTATGTGTGTTGTGTGTGTAATGGTGCTTACCGACGGATTTTCGCGATAAAAATCCGACTGGCCGACGACCCGCGCGGTTCGTTTTATAACACCACCCGATGTGTCTCGTCGTTGTCGTCGTCGTCGTCACACGTCGCGTATACATACGAGCGGCGATAATTCTGCAACGAGAGAACGAAACAAATCTACGTACATATTTACGACACGCTACTCGCGGGGTATGTAAAGTATTTGGAAAGGAGAGAGACGAATACAGAAAACACGACGCGGAATGCGATTAGTTTATCGAGAGCGCGGAGTCGATATATAAATTATCTCTTATCGAAATAATGTCTCCGCGACCGTGTGTGTAT
Organism: Geopemphigus sp. TES_GeoC_2020; assembly: GCA_025469175.1. Lineage (NCBI taxonomy): Eukaryota > Metazoa > Arthropoda > Insecta > Hemiptera > Aphididae > Geopemphigus > Geopemphigus sp. TES_GeoC_2020. Next base: position 45,178 of record JAIPRN010000450.1, on the reverse strand, counting down.
ATATATATATACGCTTCCTAATCGTTAAATCGAAACTATAAACATAATTCGATCGGAATTCGCGCGCGATAATAATTCGCATGTTGTGCAAACACGCGCGCGTATTGCGACGTGATGGCCGAGAGAGGGAACGAAACTTAAACGACCGCCGCCGATACGACGGTTATGTTAAACGGACGAAATGTCGGCCGGTGGTCGTCGCCGCGTTATCGAATCTTGTGAATAGTTTACGACGGCTTAGCCCCGACGGGACAACCTAAAAAACCAACAATCGGTAGTATACTCGTACACCGTACCCACGCACCGCGTGGGCGGTCCACGTAATATAACAATCGCCGGCGCGCGTTTAACGCGTCGTCGAAATCTCGTGGCGTTTTTTCACCCGAGGCGCGAACGTAACGCGAAAAAAATGACCGTCGTACCAATTCGCTTTCCGTTCTTCCGCCGGTACAGTCGTTCCATGCTGGTAAAGACAGCGCCCGGCGCATGATTCTCGGCCTTTGGTGTGTCGCATTCGAAAATATTTCCGTCGTAATCTACGCGTTTGCGCGCGCATAAATTGTGCCCGTCGGACACGACGACGAAAACAAAAGACCACGGTCGTAATTACCGTACGTTTTAATCTTGGCGCGCGTTTATCAGACGAGGCCACGACGGTTCTCTTTCACTCGGCCGTTTTCCCCTACTCCCGGCACCGCAAACCCGAGAATTCCGTCGCCTTTTTTCCTCGCACCGTCTCTCTTTCACTCACCGTTAATTCTAGTCGCTCAAATTTCGCAAAATACCAATTAGCGATCAAATTCAAGTCGCCTCCTAAAAAAAAAAAAAAAAAAAAAAACGTACGTACGTATGTTACGTAAAAGGGTCGTCGGGAATCAACGTATACAAAATACGACGACCGACGATATCGTCCGATTACGTGGAATCGTTATTACATTTGTTGCGACGTCCCATTTTCGAGAAACACAAGAACGTTGATAACTAAGTCGATACGACAAACGAGTAAAACTGTATCGGTATCTCGTCGAAAAACTGGATTTCGAATTAACGACAACGAAACAAAGCGCGCGAACCAGCAACTACGCGAATTCTCGGAGTTGACGATTTTATGTACCTAGGGATCGATATAAATCGAAGGAATAATAATACTAATTACAGGCGTAATGTGAAATTAAACGGGACTTGAAACCGACGGTATTACGCAACAAGAAACGTATTTACGTCTATATAAAATCCTATATAGTTTATTTCCGTCTCATCGTTATGTACGCTACCGAGACTCTTCGGTCGACGACGAATTGTCTTCATAATTCGTCGAAGGACCAAACGCTTCCACTTGAGGTCCGAAAGAATAGTGTCGAACGAGACATACACGAGGGGTCCGGGAATCGTTACGAGTGTACGACCGAAGGTCGTAAAACACGATCGAAAATTCGAAGTTTTTCGAAATCCAAATAGAGGGCTTGGCGGGTGAATGATAAACAGACGTGTGAAGAATTTTAATTAACGAACCTAATGAAAAGAAACCGGCACACGAAGTAGACCTGGACAGATAACCGTGACCAGTGACGAGAGGTGGTGGAAAAGAATACGGTGGCCTCATAAAGCCGAAAATCAACAACGCGCTACACGCGCGCACATTGTAACGTACCTAATTGCCCGCCGACCGCGGACGATAACGATCTCGTTGTCGAAATCGTTCGACGAAAATTACGATCCACGGACCCGATCAAATATTCGGATAAACAACGATCGTCGTACGTAAAGTCGGCGGTAAATAATAATAACGGTGGCGCCCGAGTCGATATTTGCGTAGGCGAATTCGACGGGCGCGCGCGAACGTGAAAACGTGCAAGTACAAAGCTGCGCACACGTGGGCAGTATAATTAGTAACGTTCGCGTATTTAGTTTTCCGGGTAAACATTATTTAGGATATCGACACCAAATAACGTTCCAACGATTTCTACTTTACGCACCGTCGGCGCTTAATGAGTGTCTACATTTTTGTTAGCGGTGTCTAACGGTCGTAGGTAAATGTTTCGACTTCGGCGCCAACGGATTTATGTTATACATACACACACACACACATACACCGGTCCGGTTAACGCGACAACACGCCGCTGTATCCGATATATTTATATATGCGACCTCTTTTCGGACACGACCGTCACATTACGAACACGCGTTTATATCCGAAGTTTTACGGTTGTGCGTTGGGAAATCGTAACGGTTTGGTGGAGAACGACGGGAGAAAATGAATCCTAATATTTTTTCGTCGTTTTCGGACGTTATTCGAAACGTCTATCGTAATTGTAACCGTACCGTGCGACGAACATGAATAGTACAATTAATTATAAACAGCCGTAGACGCGATTTCTCGTTGTTAGCGAATGTTCATTACCGAACATCCTAGATAATAAATAGCAGAATCTCCGAAATTCGGTAGCCATATTCGTTTCGGTACTCGGCGGGCACTTATACAGTTTTTTCAAACGAACATTTAAGAATTTTCGCGGCGATCGTCTTACGAAACAAAAACGAGAAGTGTCCCGCCGACCACCGTACTTGTCGTCGGAAAACATATATTACCGTTCGGACCGTCAATAACGAACGACGAAAGTTCAAAATCGGTTTACGCGTCGGTCGCCATCGACTCGCGTCTACATAACGCATTACGTACGACGGATACACGATCCCAAGCGCGTTTCAATTATACACGGGCCGTCGGCGTCGTAAAATTGTTATCGTCGGTGGTCACTGGCGTCGAAATAATCGTCTACCCGTTCGTAGGACTAACCCAACAACACACGACACGGGGCCTTCGTCGCCGGAGAAGGGTGAGCGAGAGGAAAGGAACACCGACGATTACAATATTCGTAAACATCGTACACGTACGGTACGATTGGTCTCCCCGCCGTCGCGCAGCAGTCGTCGTCGAAGGGTCCCGTCGTCAGCCGGACCGACGAACCTCCGCCGTAACTATATTTGTACATATATATGTACATTAGGGTAAGTATAAAAATCGTCGACGGGTGTCAAACCGGAGAGAAAAAGGGGAGACGGCGGGACTCGAGTGAATCACGTGTTTGCTTTTTGACGACGCAAAAAAAAAAACGAACCCTCCGACGCCGATAGAGATCCACACAGGTACGGCGAACAAAAACGAACAAAACCTTCGACTAAAGCGTCTAACTAATAAACGCGCTTTGTAATTTTCGGGGGCATTTATCGAGTAACTCGAAAAACTCGGATGACTGCTGCCCGAAGTATTTGCCGTTCCATTTATCGGACACTTCTTGTCGCCGCGCGATTCGACTGCGACGATCAAATTTACGGCGGTTCTTTCCGTCTATTTTTGTTGTCGAACGTCGTTATTCCGAGAGTAAAAAAATAAACGCGGGCGATAATTCCGATAACCTGCGCGCATTTCTATTGTATATCGTATTAAACCGGTGGTGTAACTATGGGGTGATCGGAGGGTGTGGCCCCTCCCGGATCCGTACGTTTAGAGGGTCCAAAGGGCTCGATGTTAATTTTATTTTTTCCCGAGTTTGATAAAAAAGAAATACGCGTAATATATCGTGCGTGTATATATATATAAATCCTAATTTTATTTTCGTTTTCCCCCTCGGATTATTGTGAAGCCCGTACGCGCGAACACGATTTTCTCGCCGCAATGTTTACGCGTTCGACGTACCGGCGGCAGTGATGACGACGACGATCATCACCACCGCTACCACTACAACAACAACAACAACAACGGTGATTTTTAGAGTCTCACGTCGCGGTATTTTCGCCGTTGGGCCCGAACGCGTATTTTTCAAATTAAAAATCGTCGACAATTGTCGTCGAATTACCGCGTCCATCTGTTCTCCCCCCCCCCGCCCGTCAACTCGTTCGTCGCGCGACCACTTGCACGTTGTTACGGTAAGTGTACTCGTGTTTATTGACTTACGGTCTACACGTACGATAATACATCGTTACACTTACGTTATTATCCAAACGATACGGCGGCGCGGTAATTAATCGCTACGGCCGTGAACACCGACCGTAATGTGTTCGAATAACGTCGCGCCTCTACCTACGACTAGAGTATGAGTGTATGATGCGGGGATGGTCACGAACGGGGGCGTGCGAGCGGGCGTGTGTGTACACGAAAACCCGTTCGAATACTATCCGGCTCGTATTGAAAGGAAACTCGACCGGGCGTCGAACGCTCTGGGGGATATATACAGCGGGGCCGATCGACGCGTTCGCCGTTTAAACGCTGCGCGATACCCGTTCGGACCGGCGTGTCGCGTAAAAAGTGTCCCGAAGTACGCGAAAATGGTCGACCGCGTGACAGCGAATACGTTCGAATACGTACGCGTGCAAAAACCGCTGGAAATTGCGCGGCGTCAGAAGTGACCGAACGTAATGTACGTGGTACGAATCCGCCGTTATTGAACCGCTCCTTACCCCCTCGTCCTCTACCGCCATTACGACGGACGGTCGTGCGCTAACCGTTCGCCGTATCCCAAGTCCGACGCGTATCGCGGAAAAACGGGAACGAATAATATTGAAATGACGCGCTGGCGAACCAAGAAAAAAACTCGTTTCGCGTTACCTACCACCATTCCGTTTCGTTAGACGATAATAATAATTATCGTCGCGTGACCGTTCGCTCGGCGCCGACGTGCCCGGTTTTTGTTTCCCTTTTCTCCACCACATCCGGCTATTTGCTTATGACGTAGGCGACGAAACGAACGGACCGATTTGTTTTCCGAACGGATCCATTACGGCGATGGTCAGAAAGCGAATTATCCCGGGCCCCACGCGTTCGTCGTACCGCGGAAACGTGTTTTCGTCCACGCGTCTTTAACTACTCCGGTCACCGCGCACCGTTCGCTCTGCCCTTATCGATTTTCCCTCGATACAACTATTTCTCGCGTTTCTATCGTACACGTCCGCCGGAAAAATGAAAATAATTTTAACGGGCGACGTTTATTTTGTCCGCCGGATAAACCGTCGCACATCCACGAGGTACGCTGTGAATTGCGTCGTGGTCGCGAGCGCGATACACGCGTCGGAACGACGGCGGCCTATCAACAACGAACGGTCGGATGTGTCGGTTTACGAACGATTTGCCGGCTAAAAACGTATCGGACGTTTGAAATAATCAACGGGACGACACGGTGCCGCCGTTTGGCGTGAAATAAAAAACCGATTTTCAACCACGATGGTCGAACGCGAACGGATCCGCGGCTTTCCTGGATAAACCGTCGCGTCAATACGCGCGTATTTTTAAACGGACGCGCCGTATACCAGAAAAATAAACGTTCGTATCCGTCTGAAAGGAAGCGGGCCGTTTATCGACCAATGGACGCGTGGTCGTCACGGTCTGTCTCGGCGGATGGGTGCGGCGGCCGGTTAGGTGGGCTGCACCGTACGCGGGCGCTCTGCCTCCGAACCGTGCACGTTCGGAAAACGAACAATGCACGCGTCTCCACGGTTTTCGGGGGTAAGTCGTGGGTACAATAGCGTTACGACGATAGCGAAAAAAAAACGAGCCGCCACCGCGAACAAGGGCTAGATACCCGCTGTCGCGAGTGAACACCCGGATTCGCCGCCGCCGCCAGATAAAGAACGATTTTCGAGAAAAAAAATTATCCGTCGAAAAGGGCGCGATCGATCGGTTATTATATATTACGACCGAAACTCGGGTAGAACGTGGTACGTATCGTATTATATTATACGGGAAAAAACGGGTGGCCCGACCGGGTGAGATTTTCGCAACGCGTCGTCACGCAGTACGAAATAGAATGGGTTTTCCGATTTATTTTTTTTTTCACACGCGCGGCGGCCAACACCGCCGACCGATTTGTGTCGAATCGTAATACTCGCGGGCGACCGGGACTCTTAGTCGAATTATTTCGTCAAAAACGACGAAGAAACGCCAAAATACCGTACCGAACACGAAACGGACAAACGCCACAGTCTCTTCTTACACCGTCGGATCCTTGGTAGACACGTTAAAACGTACTAACGAACCCCCCTCACCGTTCGATCGGAATTTCCAAATAGTTATCGACTCCACGGACCACAAATCGTGTACCCCGAAACTAGAAATCTAGAAAATAGAACAAATCTATCGACCCGCGAACGCGTCGCAATAATATTTACGCAATTCGTATAATGTTTACGCGATTCGTGTAATCTTATAAGCGCACGTTGTACGAACAAAAGCGACGCGTAATTCGCCAAGGTAATTAAAAAAACAGAAATCGAAAAACCGTTCGTACAAACAGACGGCAATATATATCATAATATACGGAATTGTGCGAGCGTGTGTGCGTGCGTGTGTGTGTATATATGTATGTGTGTGTGTGCGTGCGTGCGAGTGTGCGTGTGGTAGCGGCTCCGGGAAACGGGAATAATAATTGTAACTATAAGTCGTCGCGGACAATAAAAAACGAACCGGTTTCGCTCGTCTCCGCGCCGCAGAAACACACACGCGAGTAAGTCGTCCGTGAGTAGTGTTTTAGTGTGTTATACGTATTTAAACGCACGCGCGTAACGCGTATACGGTCTGTGTTGTATATAAAGAAAATAAGTACGGACAACGCGCCCTCGTGCGTGCGCGTGCGTGTGTTTGACACATGGCGTAATTATGTACATACACACGTGACGAAGCGATAACGAATCGCGCGGCGCGGGAGAACGATTTCTAATTTTTTTTCCGTCTTTTGATTTTCGTTTTTTTTTTCCGTTTCGTACTATCGTCGCGTCTTCATTAATTAAACGCGCGCGCCACTATTCGACTAAACACTATACACACACATACACACATTTTTACGCGAGTTGCGACAATGTCGACAATTCCGTGTACATTACACGTGACGCCGCACCAAGTATTCTGCTCGCTTAAAACGTAATACGAAAATACGATTATACAATTACGGATATACGAGAGGGAGGGGACCGTACAGTTTCCTTCGTATCCATTAGACGGTTGGGGCGGGCGAAGACGAGAACAAATAAAAAAAAAACAATCTTTTGAAAAACCCGTGCTTCTCGGCGTATGTACGTAAAAACTATCGCCGCGCGCCAACGGGCAACGTTCACCGAAAACTGTAATCGTTTTATCAGCGCGCGGAACATAGAAATGTCGAACGGTCACTAGTAGTATTATCGAAAGTTACCGCGAAACCGGCGTGAACGATTTTTCAAAATTCCGAGCGTATAGTACGTGACACCGTAAACGGAGGGACGTTTCGACCGATATAATTACACGGGTAACGTTCGACCGTTACGTAAAACGCAAACGTGTGCGTCCGACGGTTTTCTAAACGAATGAAAACAACGCGATCTAAACAAATTATGTATATATATATATATTCTTTCGGCTTCGGAAAACGTCGGGCGAACAAACGTAAATGCGTTCGCGCTAACTAAACGATTCGACCCGAACAACACTCGTAAACGTCGAAACAACGTCGTGGGTTTTTTGTTTTGTTTTTTTCATACGCGTACCACTATTCGGGAGTACCGGGAGTTGCAGAAACGAGAATTCGACGGACGCGTGGTCACCGCCGACACGTTTTCGAGTTGTTTTTCGTGTTTTCCCGGGACCCAAATCGCCGCTATTACGTGACAATTTTCGCGAAAGCAACGCGCGCATTCGAAACGTCGTTCGATTACTGGTTCACACGACGACGGCTTTATAGATAAATACCGAAAATTAAAAATCGCGCGAGCGAGCACTGCCGGAATTCGAAAACAAATCGTCCAACCTCGTGAACCGCGCGCACGCGCACGCGCGCGTTGTATTACTACGTATTTATATACGCAAGAAAAGTGAAACCGACCAGTGAGCGAAAAATCGTCGAACGCCCGTATAATATTATATATATATATATATATATATATATATATATGAGTAATGACGTATTATACGACCTATGTGTCAAGGTTTCCCTTGCCCCACTCTCGGTAAGTATACGTTTTCGCAATAAAAATATAAACCTTGCGCGAAATGACAGTCAATCTCGGAAAAAAAATACGTCCTTTCGTGTACACGTATATATATATGATTGTATTGTGATATACACGCACGGACATCAAATAGCACAACCCTAACGAGTCGATTGTCGTGTATGCTACAAATTCTTTGAAAAACATCACCACACACGTACGGGAGGTAATACCCCGCGAACTCGACAAATTTCAAAATCGATTTTTAGCTCCTCTACTCTCTTTCTTTCTCTCTCCCTCTCACACTCTCTCTTTCTCTCTCTCTCATTCTCACTTTTCGTAATTATTACCGTTTGTGCAACAACGACGACCACGACGACGACAACAACAACACGTCGCTCTCGTGCAATAATAATAATAATAGACAAGCGTATACGACGAGGACGCGACGTCCGTGAATACATACATATATATCATAACACACGACGTCACTTTAAACATATCTGCGAAACGGAAAACAAATTCGTAGGAAGTACTTACACGCGTATTACACGTACGTACGCGTCGTGCGCGCCAGGTGGTCGTAATTTATTCGCGGGTGGAAAACACACCCCCACATGCGGCGCCTCGGGTTTTAGGGGAGGAAAAGAAGCGCGCGTACTTAGGCACGATAATTGCGAGCGCGATGTTCGGATTTTAACGCGAAAAAAAGTGACGACGTATTTTTATTTTAAACGCGCACTCTCTTTAGCGGTGGATGGCCAAAGAGTCGTATTTCGGAAATTTCGCGCCGCGTAATAAACGTCGAACGTTCCAAAAACGAGCACGTCGTATATTTAATTATAGGTTATTGATGAACCGTGGGCGGTGCGGTGAAAAAACGTTTCGCACTTTTTAGAAAAAACAATTGTCGATTAACAAAAGATCGACGGACATTTCGCGAACTACACACACACACGCACACATTTCAACGACGTAATTCGGATTAAGTTTGATCGTCACGATTCGTATTCCCCTTCCCGGTGTGAAAGCGAGTTGAAAAATTGCCAAAGAGAGTACGGTATTTCGAATTCAATAACAAATCCACGTATAACATTTAACGTAAAAACGTGTAAAACCTAATTTATTTACAATAAAAAAAAGTTCTCCCGTCGTTTTTCGTAAATCTATTATTTTCCGAGCAAAAACATAAAATACAAAATGTTTACCGTTATTTAAGTAAGTTTGACGAAAAATCGAAATATTTTGTACGAAAAATGTACTTTTCTAAGAAACGGGTTTCAAGCGAATTTTCGATTATACTTACGCCCGTACATACGAACGATTATTTGAAAAATTCCGATAATTTCTACGATTTTTTACGTTTAGCGTAACCGACGAAATGTCTGCAAATTTCGGCACTAAAACAACGTACAACGGCTGTCGTTTTAAGATTCCAGCGATACTTCGAAAATCGTCGGACGCGTTTTTTATAAAGCACTCGTTCGAAGTTCATATTTTGGACGAAAACATTCCGACGATTTCTCCGTATGCCCGTTTTTCCGTTTTCGAAATGGTGTGTGCCCTCCCTCCACCACTCTCACTCCACACACACACACACACACACACACACCTCGTTACGAAAACGGAAAAACAAATAAATCGCGCCGGATAAAAGTGTACAATCGTAATTAAAAGGCACTTGCGGTCGCCGTTAATTGGGACGAATACCGACCGTTTCCGGGTGGTGGCGGCGGCGGCCGTCCCGTCAGTCGGCGGAAGTGCGGGGAATTATCCGACTGTTTTGATCGCGGCGTCATTGTTTACGGTAATGGACCGCGTCGTCGAGTCGTTTTCGAAAGACGACGGCTTAATCGAATTGGCCGCCGTCTCTCCCATCGCACGATCGTCGACGGAATTGTACGCGTTCTTGGGACGTTCGTTTTCGACCATTTTACATTTCGGTAACGTCGAACGTACGCGCGAATCGACGATTACTGTTTTAACGAAAATAATTCTCGCTCGCGCGTATTACAAACCTTTTTTTGTCTCGATACAAAATATATAATACCGGAGACGTTAATAACGCGGAAACGGCCAATTTAGAGGTTTCTCGTCGTCGATTTTAATTTTAGTTTGTTATTTTTAAACTTATTTATGGGGTAAGAACAGTTATGGAATGGAGTGTGGAAGGAAGAAAAGGAAGGTGAAGATCAAAGAAGAAGTGGTTGAATACGATTGAGGTGGATATGAGGACTGCTGGTGTGTGCGTGGAGGATGTAGGAGATGCAGGATTAGGACGAAGGTGGCCGACCCCAAATAGATGAGATAAACGCGAGGGATATGATGATGACGATTTTTAACCTTATTATATACGCGTACGCAATAGGCATTTTTCAGGATGTTTTTTTTTATATTGGATAAACGTCGTTAGGGATATCGCCTTTTTAATTGCTGAACGTAGCTACATAATATACACATACAGAAAAAGAGAGAGAGAGTGAGAGAGAGAGAGAGAAACTAGTCTCGAGACTAGTTTCTAAAATAATATAACATTATGTAAGCGCGTACGAGGAACGCGTTCGGTCGCAGTGGACAGCGAACGAAAATAATAATAATAATGTAATTTAAGGCGTCTTCAGGTCGTCGTCATCGTCGTGTGTGTGTGTTGTATGTATATATGTGTGTGTGCACTCACCCGCGAACGTGCGCGTGCGCGTGTGTAATGGAACCACTCGATAATGATACGAAACAACACACGCACAAAAACACGACCGACTTATATATATATATATATATAGGAGGCGAGTGTACGGACGTTAAAAACGGTTCGTAGGTGTCGGCGCGAGGCGGCGTACGGTGGAGAGGTACGGAACGCGCGTCGCCCGCGGGTCGTCGAATTTCGACCTTTATTTCCTATTTTCACGACGCACGCACCGACGGACTTGTACAAGTACGCGCCGCGCCGTTATAAGAAGTACACGCGTTCGCGCGTCATACGGTTTCGTCGTAATCGTGCGTGCGCGCGCGTGGTCAGAAATTGTGTTTATTACGCGCGTGACGTACGTACGCCGTCAAGGACGCGGCGTCACACTATTACTACTACTACTACGACTACTACTACACCGGTACCTAAGTCCAACGATAATAATATGGGGTTTCGGTGACGTACGTTCGTTCGAAAAAACGCGCTTGGCGTCCCGCGTGTTTTTTTCGTTTTCGGTCCGCGGCGGTGTAACGAATTCGTCTCCCCCCCCTTCCACCCACCGGGCGGGGACGTTTCGGCGTTACTTCGACACGATCCTACGCCCGCGCGATCTGTACCGAGAAGAATGGCGAGCTTCGTTCTTTTCATTCATTATGCCCCTCCATCCGTCCCCACCCACAAATATAAACGGTTTTCGTCGAGAATTTCGAGCGAAAAAAATACGTCGCCGTATTTTTCCCGTACGTAACGTAAACGAAATATTACCGGACGGTATTACCGTAGTATCGTACGTACGCGTTCCGTACGGGAGGTTAAAAAAACAACCGCCTACGTAGAAACATTCGTATTTTTATCGGGTCCTTCGATTTCGTCGATATTTTTTCTTCCGTATGTTGACCGCGCTAATTTAATAACCGACCAATAAACGGCAATAAATTCTCTTTTTATATTATTACGGACGTGGGAAATAATTTTTAAAATTTTGTTCGGTCGTCACGGCGTAGAATAACCATCGTGCGTGTGTGTTTCCCATAATTCTTGTTCTTACGTTTCTTTCGTAGTTATTTCTGGATATTAGAACGGCGTGAATTCCCCCGAATATTTTAGGCGTTATTTTTTTTTGTTCGTACTTCGTAAGTTCGTCTAACTCCATTACGAAATAATAGTGTCCCTAACGTGACGCGCGTCGCGGTCGCAGTTTACGATTTCGCGGAAACGCTACACTTACATTTAATCGAAACTTTCGAGTACATTGTATGTGTGTGTGTGTGTGTGTGTGGGCGTGTATATATACACGCGATTCATATAATATTACGTTCGCGCGATGACCCAGTTATTCGCGCGGGCCACCGGCACGCTTCGGAATCGTTTCGTATTTTGTCCGTTTTTGCAACGTACATTATATATTTATCGTCCTCGAAACGACACGGTTTTGACTATTATAAATACCGCCGTTACCGTTGCAGCCTACGCAACGGTGGTTTTAACCGCGTATCTACGCACGTCGATACATTTCTAACGACGCGGGTATTTTCGCGTCAACGCCCGCCGTATTCGCGCAGGCGCGGAACGTAAAATTTTAAATACGCCGTCAATTAGATTTCGAGTACCACGAAGAAACGTAATTATATATATATACGCGCGCGTGTGTGTGTGCGCGTGTATTTCGGAAAATACTCTCTTTCGAATACACGGTAATCGAGACTCGAATTACGGTAATTTAAATGGGTCATTTTTTCGCGTTTCCGACGCGGTTCTATATTGGTCAAAACGAAATCGACGGACGGTACGTATACGACGATAGTTTCGTTTAATATTCCATTAACGCGCGCGTACAACGACCGTTTATTTTCGTATTTTTAGAATAAATATCGCCGTTTATTCTTGGCGTAGATGGGGTTTTTTGTTACTAACGTCTTAATGACCGAACGTTCCTACTTTGTATACAGCGTTCGCCAAACGCACTATATTAAATTATAAACAAAATCGCGCGTTTCGCGACCCGAGTAATTATAAACAATTTTCAAAAAATCGATTTACACCCCGCCGATGCCCGCGTTACTTGTTAAAAGTCTAACCTGCACGCGATCGATCGCTCGATGTCGTAATAACGTAATATTTCGGGCGAATAACGAACATTTACTTAAATATAAGTATGTAGCCGATTTAGACGCGGGGCCGGGGTGGTAGGAATTTCGTTTTTTTAATTTGGAAAACGTTGTATACGAATAGCGTCGTATGTATGGCACACGGCGGCGATATATAAAGACGCGTCACGCGTGAGTGTGTGTGTGTGTATGTGGGGGGAGGGACGACGACGACGACGAACATTGTTATTACGATTGCTGTAGGAAAGCGGGCGCGTTGAACACAATGCCGCCGACGAGGAATGTTTGTGGGTACCGACGTAGAATTATTTCGTATACGGAAGGGGAAAAGCGGAAAAGAAGAGGAGGGGTGGAGTGAAATAAGTGACATTCCGCGGGCCGAGAGCACGGAATACGATGGCTGCGGCGGCACTACTGGCGCGCAATGGCGGTGGGTACCGGGTCCGTGTCCGATTTCAATTTCGAAAAACCAGTTCTGCATAAAACACAAAACTGCACGCGTACACGCACACAAACGTACACACAAACACACACACGCGCGAGCGGGCGATACACGGTACACGCGACGAGTATCGGCCTAAGTACGTCCTTACTAGTCTCTGCACGGTACAAAGTGACGCGTTTATTATACGTTTATTATATTCGCCAATCCGTATTTCTATTATTATTATTATAATTATTATTATCGTTGTTGCGTGTATACGTAATTATCGCGCGGTATTTAATCGAAGCTCTCTTCCCAACGAAATGTATCTAAAGGAGACATCTACGACTTCCCGTATAGATTCTAAACAAACGTATTAAGTGTCGTTCGTGTACGTAATTGATATCTAGAAATAGTTCGCAAGACGTAACACGTACGAGGACGTCGAATAAATCGTTATACCGGACTCGTACGAACGATAATTGATCGAAACAAAATGTTTATACGTCGACAGACCTGTCGCGCGTCAACCAGCTATAGAAATCGACGGTACACGACGATATTGTAGACCAACGAACGAACGATCGACGAATAATAAACGTTTGCTGGCCGAAACAGTAACGCGGAATCGCGAAAAACGCTTTTTATTCCGCGTACGATCCGTTTAAGTCGTTTATCTGTATAAAACGATTGTGTCCACGTCGTCTTCATGATACACACACACACACACACACACACATAGCTCGGAACGACCATACACGATCTGAGGCGAATAATATTTTATATCGCGAAACGTTATATTTCGATAATTACGTAGTTATTTTTGCGGAAAGACGCGTTAGTTCGGGCGATTATTCGCGACGATAATAACTAAACTCGGGTAGGTCACACTAACCCGTGATAGGTCCGCGGCGCATATATTAGTCGTAGTATTTATATCGAACTATAAATATCCGCGAGAAGTCAAAATAACGCACCCCCACGTATGGATATATATATATTCGAAATGCTTCGGTATCATTTAAGTATATAACGCGGGTATAATTTATATGTATATACAGGCCCGACCGCGTATATAGACGATACGAGCGTCGAAAGAAACGCGATAGAATTGTCGCGGTCTCGTGTTCGATTTCGAAAATACAATACGTGCCCGGCGTAAAGCGCCGCATTGTGTTCCGGCATAAATAATATACGCGCGGTACGTACCCACTCACGTAAAATAACACATAACCGAAGATTCTTTTCGGTCAAACGAATACGACGGCCTTTAAACGCCGCCGCGCGTGTATAATCGCCACTTGTGCGCACACATTACCCCGAACGGATACGCCGGCGACGCGTCTTGTGTGATACACAATAGACTCTCGGCGGCAATCCTTTTTACACCGTATTCTCAGACTCCGGGAGCGGGGAGGAGGATTCGGCATTAATATAAGTCGTATCGGCGCAAAAAGGAACGTGCCCCGAATGGAACGCGAAAATCGATTTCGAAACGCGGTGAATAAGACGGAAATAATTGGTAAAGGCGCCTTTAGTTTTTGGTTCTCGTAATTTACCGGAACAATGTACGTTTATTAAAAACGCGCGTCCCGTTACCAATATACGCGCGCTGACGAGCGCGTCCTATAAACGGACGAAACACGGCCGTAAAATCGTACGCCCTAAAAACGCCGGGAAATATATGCAAAAATATGCGCGGTAAAGAAGACGAAAAATACGTATTTTTATTCACGACGCGTTTTGAGACGTTTTTTCTTTTTTCCTACTCACGATCAGTATACAATATTCATCAACCACGAGTATAACGTTTTTTTTTTTTACTCTTATCGCCGATCTCTAAAAAAACTATCCTTTTCGATTTCGTTATACACATATATTATATTGGTACGCTTATAATAATTTAGATCCGTATCGCACTATTCCATCGTGCTTCGCCCGAGATATGTTCGAAATTGAAAAAAATGTGAAAGTATTTTCTAAGCGCTTTTCACAAATTAAATTCAACCTAGCATTAATAGTTGTGTGTGTATGTATTTATATCTGTACGTGTATATATATATATATGCCCATGCGCAAGTGCGTGTGTGTGTGTGTTATTTCCCGAAAAGGTCAATGCCTCGCGTCGTTTTCGATTGCATAAACGTCGATTTTTCGCGAAATGAGAACAACGACCTAACAACCCGGAACCCTCGCATACGAGTAAACGAATTCACCCGAAAATTACAAAAACGCGCAACAGTCCCTCCTGGCCGGTTTAATCTCGCGAATTTACACAGTAGTGTATATATAAACAACACGTTTATTTCGAAACTCGTCGAACTCTCGTCAAATACAAAAACGACCATGTCCCTTTCATAAACGGTACCGTCCGTTCGTTGGACTTTCTCCCTCCGCTACACACACAGCCGAGCGGTGTTATCGGTAATACTATTTTTAAATACACTCGGTCGTTTAACGTTGCGTCGCCGCCGCGCTTTCGTCGCGCAGTTATTTCAGATTATTATATAAGATATCGATATTGTGGATAATATCGTACACGTCGTTCGCCGACGATATATGTACTTTGAGTAAGACGCATTCTTGACCGTCTCGAAACGTTAAAATAAAAATGATATATTTTAAAACGCGGCAGACGTTTTTTTTTTCAAGAGTAAAGAGTAAAGAAAAATAAAAACGTACGCTAATAGTTTATAAATTATCGGAATAACTGAACCCTGGCGTCTGGTGAATGATAAACAAAACCGCGTGAACTCTTATCGATGACGTCATCGTCGGGCGCGGCGATATTCGAAAGCCGAGTGGGAAACAACGAAATATGTTTAAAACTTCGGTTTGCGCGGCGTTTGTTTTCGCGCGCCTACGAATTTTCGCGACGTTTTATCAATCGGCATCAGCCCGTCTCTCCCTCGAGGCTTCCTAAAAAAGTAACGAAGACGCGACCGCCGGCCGAGTCGATAAGTAATACGGGCCGGAAAACAGAGACGAACGAAGCGCCGATTAATATTGATTTTGAATTAAAGAAAACGTTATAAACCGAACGAAATTCCTTAATAGGATAACGAAAACGAATAAAAAAAAATACTAAACCGTGTCGAACGTAATATAACAGAGTGTATATCTTTTTACTTTCCCGTATGAAAAACGATCGTCGTCCGAATTTGGACGCGACAAGAACCGAAATGTTAACGATCGTTCGCAGACCGTACGCTACCCACGATCAAAATGTATAGAAATATCGTCCCGAAATGTGTCATATTTTACCGGCCTGTTTTTAGATTGTTTTCGTAGTTGAGAGAGCACGACGAGCCGCTTATTAACGTTCGCGCGTTTCTTTTGTTAACGGCGAGTATTTCGCGTTCGCCGAAAATATCGTGACCGAATTATGGCGAGCGTTTTTGTTCGCCGGTTAATCGTTCGAACGTTTTTCTTCAGCCGCTATTGAAATCCGAACCCTAATTGTGTACGCGATTATTTATCCGTTTTTCACTAACGAATGGACGCGCACGTCCGGTGACGAAGCTGACGTCGCGATTCGAAATTAAAATGTCCGTTCGCGCCATTCGCAGTTCGCCGGGGATTTAGCGAAGTCGCTTCCCGTGACACACGAATTCGGTTTTATCGTTTATTATTTATTATCGTATCCGAAAAAAACCGAGTTCGGTACGACGCCGCCATTATTGCGTGTCGTTTTTTTTTTTTTTATCGGACGACGGACGTAAACTAATAACAATAATAATCGCGGACGCGATACCGAGTCGAATATTCGCGAAATTGATCGTCATTACTTTTTTGGGTAACGTAAAAACGAAGTATTTGGAATACAAACGGGCCCGACGTACGGTAGCGTCCGACTCGATCGGAGGCTATTTTCGGGACACGCGCGCGTTATCGTTTCAGACAAAAAAACGCGCGCGCCTCCGTCGGTCGGTGTAAAAATAATATTACGTCACGGCGACGAACGAAATAGAAATAATAATAATAAGAACGCCGTACACGGGCCGCGTATTTCAAAAAGAACGCGCAGCGGCAGCCGATTTATTGTAATATTCGTAGTTACGCGCCGGGTACCGACGGTTGTTGCGACGGGTTTTAGAAGCCGCGTCGACGGAGTCGCTAGCGAAATGAATGGGGAAAAAACCTGGGAAAGGACGAAAAGAAGAAAAAAAAATTTATAAAATCAAAGGATCGACGACGAGGGTATTTTTATTTCGTCTCTGGCGTCCGCCCCGCTCTTCTTTTCGCCCTGCACCATCAAGTCGACCCTTCACACCGCGTGCCGTCATCCGTTTGAATGAATGACGACGGTTTATAATACACGTACACGCACGCGCATCGCGCCGCCCGCTCGCACACAAACACTCACCGCGGGAGACGACGACGAACACACACACACACACACACACACACACACACAATACGCCGACGACGTCTGTTGTACACACACTGACACACGTTGTCGATTCGTATAACATTATTGTTGTTGTGAACGTGGACGAGTGTGTTGCGCGTTTTAAATACACCATTTATTGCCCGACCTAAACTGTAATGGTAACGCGTTCACGTACTCGTGTACATTATATACATATACGTACACACGCGACCGGCACGGAACCTAACGCGCAACGGATGTATGATGATGACGGGGACACTTTTACGAGGACGACTATTTTGTTTCGAGCGCGATTTCCGCGCGTTAAAGGGCGCAGAAGGGGGTAAGAGGTCCGCTATTATAACATGTACACGACAGTTCGCGAACGTTTCAGTTCGATACAGACGAATCGGTATGACCGAACGGGGAAGCAGTTTTCCCGAGAATTATTGATCGGCCGAGGAAAGACCACGGGAAATGAACGCGCGAAACACTGGCGTTTCCGACATTTTACGAAAGTTGACACACAACATAATGACTTATGGTTGGGGCAGAAGGACGCGTATAGTATAATAAGCGTGTGTAGACAAATCCGAATCATAGATTTACCGGCGTCGGTCGATTATCGTCGAAATCCGGAGCGGCGCGTTTGTCTATAAAGACGGTGTTTGGTGTGACCCCGTACGGAGAAAAATCGGAAACCCTCGACGTTTACGGAAAAGCAGAGCGACCGTCTACAAGAGCCGGGTACAATTTCGTTCTAACGACCGTACCAACTTCGAGTACTTCTTCGTCGACGCGTATTTACGCACGCGCGATAATCGAACGAATTTCTTAATTCGACGTTTTATTCCCAACGTGAGGGAGAGGGGGAGGGCGGTACCGCTCCCACGTGGCCATTTTTTATTTTCAAGAGGTGTTTCAATAAAGAGGGCGCAAATTTAAAATTTAATTCGTATAATTTATAATTTTTAGTAAATATAAATAATAATTTAGGGCGTACAAATAAAAATTATTTATAGGGTTTTGTTTTTTGCTTTAACTAAACGGCCGATTATAACAATTACCCTATGGTTTTTCAAAAATTTATCGGAAGGGTACGGAGTGGGTGGCGGACGACGGCGTGAGAGTCGAAAATTTAAAAGGGGTGAAAAAAGTTTTGGGAAACACCTCCCTGTACGAATAAACGTACGCAATACTCGCTTTTTCGTCAACCCAATAATTCGCGTTACGACTCGAATTCGTACGACCGTTGGGCGTTCCGAGAGACATCGTACGTCCCCGGAGTGCGCGTGCGCGACCGTCACGCTGCGCACGGCAAACCGGATATCCGACTTCGGACCGACCGCGCCTACTGATCCACTCCGTCCTACCGAAAACGCGCGCGCGAGTTTTCCGGCTAATTGAACGTACGGGTGCGCGATTGGCGCGCGGGAAACCGCAAACAGAGTCTCGCGATTGGTCGTTTTCGTCGTGGTCACGCCCACCGTTGTTCATTTCGATTTAACTGATCAACGGGATGACCGGGCGCTTCGGCATAATAACACGTTTTCGGTTCGTAATAACGCCCGACGTTTTACCAAAAACTCGTACTACTCCAACGGCGTTTTGTACTTACAAGTATTTCCATTCGGAATACACGCGACGTAATTACGATCGTTTATTTTTAGTACTTCGAGCGACACGTTTTCCCCTCTTTTTTCGGGACCGACTCTCGATTTGTTTGCGTCCGTTGCGTCATTAGAGGCGGAGTGTTATACAAGTGGCGCCGTATTCGGGAAATTAGTCGTACGGCGACGGTTACGAATACATACATTTTGCGTAATCTTCGATTAGTTCGACATTCGGAAATAACCGCGAAATTGTTCGGCTATCGTGGCGTTTGCGACCCCGTTGACGGCAACGGGAAGTGATCGTTTTTAAAACGCCGTACACGGCGACGAATTCGGCGGCCGCCGACCCGGGAATTCGTTTGGAATTTTACGACGAAGGATCCGATAAGAAATCGAAGGAAAATCGTATGGACGTTCCGAATACACGGGCATCCGATAGAGCGAATCGCGGAGAATCAGTCGATACGAAGAATCGCGGCGTAAAAACGTACGACGTATCGACGAAAACGTATTGCGGTCGTTTACAACGGTCATTTGCCCCGCAACCGTCCGCGTTAGGGGACACTGACGATAATAACGGACCGGGCGATCTTTAATTTTCGCGGGATAAAAGAAACGGAACATGACGGCGGGCGAACGGAAGGAACTCTCGTCCACTGTTCGTTCGTCGCTCGAGCGTGCGCGGTTGCTTTTTCGTCGTCGAATTCCGTCGCGTGTCGGCGGCAATAATGTGCGCGCCGTTGGCAATACGTAAAACGAACGAACAACGAATATTTCGCTTACTTTTTATTTTTGGCGGTGGTTAGGCTAACGTCAATAGGAGGACACCGAGCGAATCGCCGATGATGAATTCGTATGTTGGGGACCCCGCGCACATTCCGCTCGGCCATCGACTAAGTCGATTGACGTTGTGGTCGTTTCGTAAACGGCCGCGACTTCGGCACCTATGAGCGAATGTGGTCCGTATTGTTTGACGTCGGCGTGCCGTAAAACGGATCGGCGAGTTTTTCGTGTCGTAAAGGCCAAGATGAATTTCGGCTCTACCGTTTGGAAACATACGATCGATGATCGTATACATTGCGTTCGCGTTCCCTAAGAAATTGTCCCCGAACAGTCTCTCCCTGTTGGCCGGTAACGTACGCGTAAACAAAACGGTTCGTACATTCGCGCGGTGCGTGTTTTCAGGTAATCCGCGCGCGTTAACAGAATTTCGAGAGTACGAGTGGGGGGGGGATCCATTAAAATGGCCCCACGGTCGTCGGTTAACGACGAATAACGAAATAATAAGCGCGCGGTTAAGCGAAGTGGCGGCGGAACGGATGTAACAAGGAATTTGTCTCGTTTGTGCGTACACGTGTATATGTCGTCGGTAAAAAAATGCGTAATCGAGAAAGCTAGGCGTTATTAGAATTTTTTTTACAAAAACGCGCGTTAATTTTGAAATTTGAAATTTTTTTAATCGAACGTTTAATTTGATATCAGTGGCTATTGAATATATATAGCGACGCGCTTATTTTTTGGTCCGATTTAATCGCGAAGTTATTTAGATTTCGTGGTATACGTCTTATTTTTCACTAATATGCGAACGTCGCGTTTCTAAATATATACACACACACGCGCGCACGTAAGTATAATCGAAGTAACTAAATCGCACGTGTTTCTTTTTACATTTTACGACGATTTTCGCGGGTGTATAGGGAGTGGATAGTATAAATGACGCGAATTCGTTCACGAGTTTTCGTAAATATTCGAAAGAAATATATACACAGGCATTGTACGAACGTAAGTAAAAACCGCGTGGGTTTCGCTCGCGTCGTACGCGTAATATTTCAGAGTTGAGTACACGAACATGGCGTAGTGCACATTTATTACGTTGTTGTAGTCAATTCGAAACGCGGACTTTTTATCGGACATTCGGCCGCTGTTAATGGGTATTTATTATGAAACGTGTTTTTCTAACGAAATTATCGTCGTTTTTTTCGCGAAACTATGAACCCTTATGTATGTACATGTATAAATAGCTCGCGAGCGTTTTATCTTATCGCAGGAATACATATTTTCCTCGGTTTCGCTGGTATTGTCGTGTACGTTGTAACGCGCGAAAAATTCGTTGGAAGAAGAAAGGAAACGAACGTAACTACTACGTCTTTTAGCGCGCGACGATTGCTCTTCTCTCTTACAACGTTCGTCGACGAGTGGTACGTAATACGAGCGCGCGATAATATAAAAAACGCCGACGAATACATCCTCCGAGCGACCTGGAAATGAACCAATTTATCGGACAGCGATTGTAAAATCGTTCTTTAAAAAGAACAAAAAAAAAAAAACGTTTCTACGATCATCACACGCGCGAAACGTATCGAGTAATACGCGTTATTCCGTTAGTTCCCCGACGCGTTTGTTTATTTTGTTTTTACCGCGAGCTCACGCGCACGATAATACCGATCACGGGGCCGACATACTGTTCGTAATGTGCACGACGACGTTGCGGCGTTTTCCTCGGCCGTGGTACGACGAATAGTATTTTTCGAGGGCTATTTACTCCTACGAATTTACCGATTCGAAAATCGGTTGAAATACACGACGAGCTCTCGATAATACAATTATATAGTAGGCACGATAACATATTTGTTCGAGTAACGACATATTTCGCGAGGAACATGCGCCACGATGCGCGAGAATTCGAAATTTGCCGACTTAATATTAGATAACCGCGAGCGTCAGAGGTGTTGTAGGTGTGGGCGGTTGGTTAGACGGTCCCCACGAAAGACGTCCGTCGTTATTAATTGATATTTCGTCCGTTCGTTACGGGGCACCGTTGCGGCGATAACACACGCACTACCGTACCGGGGAAATGTTCCGAGGGTGACTTCGAACTGTTCGCGCGTGTC
This sequence comes from Geopemphigus sp. TES_GeoC_2020, assembly GCA_025469175.1. NCBI lineage: Eukaryota > Metazoa > Arthropoda > Insecta > Hemiptera > Aphididae > Geopemphigus > Geopemphigus sp. TES_GeoC_2020. Next base: position 23,131 of record JAIPRN010000450.1, on the reverse strand, counting down.
GGTCTATATATTTTGTACGTACGCGGGCCGTGTTCTAGTATTGTTTACGTTTCGGCGGTGCGAAAAAAGGCCTTCATCCCGTCCTTGTGTTTCGAACGGTACGATGCGTTAAAATATTCGGCGGCGGTGGATTACGCAATTCGGTTCCGGAAGTTTTCGCCCGTTTTAGCCGACCAAACGCTTGGTTTAACGAAAAACGCGTTTCATAACGTTATCGCCGTTCATCATTTGGAAACACGAATGGCACGATACGAGCGCCGTCGTTGGGTAGACGACGTTTTTTCGGCTCATAGGGTTTTCGCTAAATTCGGCCGGTTCTTCCGTTCCGATCGACTCGACCACAAACCGCCGCCACATGGATCCAAGGTAGGTGAGAGAACACGAGACATTTCGTCCGTCTCGACGATCAACACGTTACGGACGTCGACGGTTTTTCAAATTCGCGAAAAACGTTTTGCCGCTCTAATCGTAACCAATCGACGCCCGGTAGTAATACACGCGTTTTATTTTTGTCAACGACCGTTACATTATTATACGCGCACGCTCGCACGATAAGTATAAAATTGCACGCGTGACGTACGTGAACGTACATTAGGCAATATATACACGCGCGCGTGATACATTACGAAACCGCGTGCAAATAATGAATGATAACACCATATTGATAAGGTACAACTGTAGTTATTCACGTAATACATACATATATATATATATCGACGACGCGAGAAACGATTGTTTTTTTTTTTTGTTTCCGCGTTTAACGCGAATTATACGTACGCGTCACCGTAAGTTTCCGAAATCGTCGTCGTCGTTATTTGTCCGTCTGACAATTCGTTCCGACGGCTGCACCGCGTATTTCGAATAGGCGATTAACATAGGGAACAACAACAATAACGCTCCGCCGAAATGTCATTGCGCGCGCGTTACTCGTGAGTAGAGAAAACAACCGTAGTAATTAGTGGACGATGAGGCCGGGAATACCGGAAATACGACGAGACGTGTCATTTTAAATATCGATTTAACGCTCCGTTGGCGAAAATTCGACGTAAAGATATGGGCCGTTTCGTTTCGAGTGTCGAACAACAGGTTACCCAGCGGCATTTTTGTTTGGCGCGTACGTGCGCCAAACAAAAAGACGGCCTATAAATTATCGCCGGGATCGTTGTTGTCGTCGCGTTATAAACGTTTAGTAATCGGCTGGATTCGCCGTCGTTCGACAACGTGCGCGTAGTCGACGCGTCGGAATTGCGCTACTTGGCCCGAACGAACAGAAAAAGAAACGCGGTAATTCGAAACGGTAACGCGACTCGTTATAAATACGCGCCGCGATGTTATCTGGGGAAAATGTGTAACGCGCGTATTATTTTATCGAGCACGCGTCTAAAAATTCGTCGGACCCGCGGCTGTCGGTACTATAGATTCGATTTTCGCCGAAATAACAAATTCGATACGAACCAGTGAGCGATGTGCATTTCGTAGTTTACGAGCGTGTTTGCGTAAAAAAGAGAACGCTGCGGCGAATGGGCGAAATCGTTACAGGAGTTTGCTGTACGAGAATAGAAGGAAAAGATCTTCGCGCTTAAAGTCCAAACTGAAACGATTACCGCCGCCGAATCGATCGAATTTAAATCGCGCGAGTTCGTCGTAGCAACATTATAGTCGACCCTCCCCCCCACACGAACACAAATCGTACACGAATCTCTATCGGCCGGCACTTAACGTATATATATATATATATATATGGGTGGGTGGGTGACGACGATACGAAGCGATCCGCGTGTCACGGGGCAGATGGCTTCGACCGCACGCACAACGGTTGTTGTGCACTCTGTAAACGCGCGCGGTGTATACGTATGCACACACGCACGTACACGCCGTACACATCTGCCGTCGAACGTCCGTTTTTGTGTGTGTACATACGAAACCACCATCGTCGGGGATCTACAGGCCGCCGACGACAACGACGACGACACCCCAACGGAATCCGATCCCCCAGACACCGTCCGTTCGGTTTCTTTTCACTCTCACTCCTCTCCCTCACACACACACACACACACACATACACACATACACAATGCACGCACGCATACTTTACCCGTCTCTTTTTCTTAGGGAAAAAAACGATAATTTTTTCCTACAGAAAATATAACGCCGGCGGCCTGCGTCTCCACCGACGTTTACGGTGTACGTCGTACGTATTATTATTATTATTATTATTATTACCGTCCTTGACGACGGGTAGTAGTAATTTATTACTAACGCGATCCCGGAACGCATTCGCCGGACCGACTCGACTGATTGGTCTCGCGCGCGCGCTCGCGATGGTTGGACGGCCGGGCGAGGGGAGACAGACAGCCGACGACCGAGAGAGGAGGGTCTCTCTCTAAAAATACGATAACACATGTCGTCGTCGTCGGCGGCGGCGGCGGCGGTTCAATAACCGCTCGCGGTGGTCGACACCACCGCGACCACGGTGTCGGTCGTGTATTTTGTACGACGCGTTATAAGCAATATGCCGCCCTCCCCGGCATGCACCCTTGGCCAACGTGTAGGTTACGAAACGTACGTCATATTGTCAACGGTGAACGCGCGCGCGGCTAAGTAAACTCCCGGAGTTTTAAGCCCCTATACTGTACCACCGTCCTTCTCACTCCACACTAGGTGACCGAAGTGTTGTATTCCACAGTCAAGCCGGATCGTCATATTATTTTCGTTTTTATTCTCTTACGGCTTACACGCGACATAATTAACGACACGTATAATACGTGAATACGTAGACGACTAATAAAAATCATTTCGTCAAAAATATCTCGCCGTCCGATCGAACGTAATATTCGGCGACGGCGACGAACATATCGTAGCGTGACCGACGACCGCGGCCGATAAGCGTACATTTATTTTAGACAACTACGGGGGAACTTGTGGAAACCAATAATAACAACGCGAACGGAAATACCAGTTTATTATTATTACGGGAGACCGTACGGCCCCGTACGTAACGTAATATTACTTTTTGTAGGCCACTAGTCCACCGGCGATCCTATTCGAGTCCGTCGTGTGTCGCGAACATTTTGGTCCGTTCGTCGTGGACGATCGGAACAGAACGAAAATCTCAGCTTCCGAACGTACGGTAACGTCGCAGGCAAAAGGCGCACCGACGTGGAAGGGAAGGGAAAAGGTTTGGAAATAACCCCTCCCCCGAAAATTTTCCGGAAAAATTAATTTCTTACGAGACGTATATTTTTAGTCAATAATAACGAAAAACTAAAATATTTTTGAACTTCGATACACGTTATAACCGTGCTCGTTAATAAATGAATACTCCATTAAAATTTGTTATAGTGTTTGTGTACGAGTATCAATCGGATATAATACTATAATGCCGGCGCGATGTCATCGTCCTCCACCTACGCGTCGGTCGTGTATTCCCGATTAAAATAACGCTCCGGCCGAACGGTACGACGTCGCGTCACGGACGTTCGACGGATTTTTGCCGCCGTGCGGGTATAAACGAACAGCAAACGACGGGTTAGCGCGCGAATTCGTTGCTTTACAACCCGGACGGTCCGCTACAATTTTTCCGATATACGTAGCCCCCCCCCCACACGTGCGTTTTCGGTTTGATTATAAGTCGCGAAATGAGCGCGACCGACGAACGACTCTAATCTCGAATCGCGTATTCCCGGCGATTTCCTTCCGATACGGAAACATTTCCGCCGTTTGATGCCGGCGGCGGAAATTCGCCGAAATAAAAACAAAAAACGACCCGTCGTTCCCGTCCTACTTGGGTGGGACGGACGACGAGTAACCGTTTACGTACGTATTTAACGTCCGCTGTTAAGAACGGACGGACAATCAATGCATGCCGCTTTCGCGGTCGTGAGTGAAAATGATTTTCGCGAACGCCGTATTTTTCGGTCAACGAACGGCGCGAATAATAACGGAGCGACAAACAGCGATAACGTTTTCAACGCGTTTTTAGCCGAAAGAGAATGTTTGTGAGTGTGTGTGTGTAGTAGTAGTAGTAATAGTAGCAGTGGACAATTAAAAACTATTCTTCCATCTCCCCGCCACACTGTTTGTTGACGCCCACGCTTTAAGGTTTAAACGCCATAATAATAAATGTACAACTATTAATCAAATTGTCGACGTCGAAATAATTACGTTTACGACGGGAGACTAATTAAAAGCGAAAAATCGCGACGAACATTCGAAACACTTTTATCCGAACAAACCTCGTCCCGCTCTCCTCACACACACACACACACACACACACACCCGAATAAATCTCGCGTGCGGGCCTACGTGACCAAATGAAAGTCGTGTTTCCGCATACACGTAACGGTTGTACGTACGCAGATTCGGAATGGAAACGAACGGGTTAGCGACAGCGGAATCTTGTGAGCCGACGACGTCGACAACCTCTCGTCATATTATATAATATTATAATATAACGTTCCATATTCGCGTTCGTAACGCGTTAAATTGATACGGGTCACGGGAGTGTGTATGTTTGTGGGGGGGAAGGGGGTACAGAGACGACGATCAGCTCGGTAAGGGGAAGGGGAAGTACGGACACGAGTTAGACGCGAAATCCGTCGTGTCCGCGTGGCGTGTTTGGGTGGGGTAACGACATTTTATTGTTCGGCGGCCGTAATTTAGTATTACATTTATATACTCGTAAAGGTATCTCCGGCGGTGGCGGCGTCGGTTGGCAGCGGGTGGCGGAAAGAGGGACAGAGTGGCGAGGAATTGTACGTACTTCATGAATTAATCATGTTTACATGTCACAAACAATAAAAACGCGCGCTGTTTAGGTTATATTATATATATATTTATATATACTTTTGACAACTGTTACCGCCACCGAATCGTAATCGATTTCTAGTTTTCGACGGGACGAAAACGAAAAACGCGAGTAATAACAACGCGTTTTGAAATCGTGGGGGACGCGTAATAGCTTTTGGACGTCACCGTATTGTTTCGGGAATCGGTAGGAACGTTCGAATTCGATTTTATTGGATTTCTACCGACGGGAAATAATCCAGCGAACGGCCGGCCCGATGTCGCGGTACGACCGTCGCCAATCCGTTGCACGCTCGCCACGTGTAATTCGTACACAACGAACGCGATCCCTACCTTCCGTTGTTTTTTGAGCGTTTCGACGATTTTTCGAGCGGATATACGCGCGTGTTCTATGTCACGGCGAACTGTTGGAAGACAATCGAACGGTGGGCGTTCCTGTGAACGGAATTCCCGAGAGAATTCGCGCGGAAGAGCATTCGGAAGAAACAAAACCGTCGTGGCCTACGACGAGATTTCCAAAAGCCGGTGGGACGACACGTAGACTTCGTTCGTTTCGACCACCGACGGTTGTTACGTAACTACGGGCGATCTTATGTAACGTGCGGTACACGCGCGCGCGCGCGTGTTCGATCGATTAATATTTGTTCGATGGTTATTATTTTGGTTAACATTAGGGGAGGTGGAGGGGGGGTTCGGCGTCCGCGTAATTATTGATACGTTCAAGCGCGAGTAGTACGCGTAAATTACACCGTAAACAATTGGCGTCTCGGATCGAATTTATAATTGCCGACGAAACCCTAAATCGTAATCGTACTCGCGGTTTAGGTACGTGCGCGTTAGTGTTTTGCCCGTATTTCCGGCGAAACCGAACGAAAACGAAATGTCGAAATTCGCGTAACAGTATTTTTGGCCCCACCGGGGTTTATGCTCGCGAAATGTTTTCCATTTTATTCGTTCCGAACACGTACAAACACGTACGGCGGCCATTATTATAATATTGTGACGTACGTATATTATTGTGCGCATGGGTGTACTACGCGTCTTATGTAAATCGTGCGCGTGTGATATTTCACGCGGATCTCTCCCTCTCTCTCTTTATATATATACATAACTTGCATTACCCGTGATAATTAAGACGATATGGATACGAACAAAAAAAAAAACACGAGCTATCTTGTATATGTATATTATCGTTTTGTTTTGCAAACGTGTTTTGGTGAATATATATTCCTATACCCTGTGTCGTTAAGCATTCTAGTAAAGAAATTTCAAACACAATCGCAACTATTCAATATCCGTTGTTTTCGGTTTTTAAAGTTTTTTCGAACGCAATCAACACATACTCGCTGGCGCACGTTGTCAAAAAATGTTGTCATATAAAATTCTGCTCATTACCTCACACACGCGCACGTGTTTATATATTTAGTATTGAATTATTCGAATTTTCTATCCGCCAAATATGAGATTTATTTCATTAACAACTCCTCTTCTCCCCTTCCACCATCATGGGACACGGTGAACGTCACTGTTGGACAAATATCAACGTTTTCGTATTTAACGACGACTTCGAAACGACTTTACAACAATACTCGAGTTCGTTAATAAAATAAGAACGACACGTTAAAAATACAAATTAACGCTCGTCGTAATGAATAGATCGTTTACGCACGAATGGTGAAAAAACAATAAAAAGAAAATACGGGTATATAAATTACAAACCAACGGGTATTATAAAAACCGAATAAAAGGCCGTATTAAAATAAGTTAAATTCACTACCGGTTTTCATTAAAAGTCGTCGTCGGGGACTAATAATTCACGGACGTAGAAAATACGACAAATAAATACGCGTATATACATATATATAAATATATATATATATATTCGTATTTTCGTTAATTATTTTTTTTATTCGTGTAGAAAGTTTTTTTAAGAACAATTTTCTCGCGGGAAAAGTATTCGCGAAACATTGTGTACGTCTAGCTAAAAGTGTACGCACGCGCGCGTTGAACGCGAACACCATTCGCAAAGTTCTCGTCGTTAAAAACTAACGAACATTAAACGGTCGTTTATTACGTTATTATATTAATATCTTCGTATATTATGCATAATGTAATAAGTGTGTGTGTGTGTGTGTGTGTGTGTGTGTGTGTGTGTGTGTGTGTACATAGTCCCTAGGCGTCGGTATTAATAATATAGGCATTTCGTAACACGCGTTCGGACCGAAACGTTATGACGCGACGTACACACTCGGTGCGCGTATACAATTCCGACGCCGGGAAGCGGGTGCGCGTGTCCCCGCCGCCTACGTCTCTCGCAACGTCTCGTATTCCCGGAGCGTTGTTTTCGGCCATCTCCGGTTTCGAATACACTCGAGACGGCGTGATTCCTGAATGCGGTGACGAATTCGCTCCACCGACGGAGTATACACTCGGTCGACACAACACGTTTTCGTCATTGGTCCGTTGTACGGAAGTGGACGACGACGACGCCGAATTCTAACGTAAACACGTACTTTTATATTACGAAACCGAACGGGTCAAAGACGCGAGTCGTCGACGCACGCGAACGAAGAACGGCGCGCATTCCGATATTGGCGTCGCGTACGTCGTAGAGAACGAAGAGAATAGAACCACAGCGCGCGACAGCTTTTATACCTCCGGAAAATATTTTTCGTTTATACGGATTTGTTCGCGTTTTAGACGAGACGATAATCGTTGCTTTCTGAAACGAATTTCGAACAATTTTATAATAACGGGCGTTCCGATCGTTTACGGTCCACGATTATTCGTGCACTCCTCGTGCAAAGTGTAGGCACGAACGTTCCTATAGAATCCAATAAAATGACGGAATGAAAATCGAAATAAATCGCCGAGAGAAGCGTTCGCGATCGATTTCGCTACTAACGTTCGACTCCAAAACAAAAACACGTCGATCATGCGGACCGAATTTCCGTCGCCCGACATAATCGTAATCGTTTTTCGCTCGTAAAACGCGTCGCGCTTATGTCGTAGCACGCGTGTACGCGCCGAAAAGTCGACGAAAATAATACGTATATAATATCGCCTAGACGCAATAAAAACTACGTAATAGCGTTTATCAATGTGGGCCAGTTCCACCTCGTGATGACTCTACACAAATATACCTACGCACTCACATACGTGTGTGTTACGTACGTGTATATATATACTCGTTGTGTAGGAGATTCGAAGTCGACCCCTTATTATATAACGCGATTTATCGCCAAATCGCGTTTTTTGTGCGCGCCAAACGAATTCGACCCCTCGCGATTTTTCCATTTACGTAACGCGCGACGATTCACTTCCAACGTGTGTCGTTAAGTACGCCGCGAATTGCCGAAAACACGTGTTCTTACACACGTACACACGCGTTTATGTCTCGGACGCGATCGCGAAAGTGGTTGGCAGTCGTCGTTCTTGTTACCGTTCATATGCCCGGTCATCACGCTATGTATCGTTAAAATACTTGACGAGGCATCGGACTTTAAAATTGTTAAATCGCGACGAATTCCCAAAATGTGTCGTTAGTAAACGCGTACGGCGTATCACTGTGGCATGCACCCCGATGAATCGAAAATTGGAAAAGAATTTGTCACGATATAAAATTACTTACTGGCGTATTCGTAATTTGTTTTATATAGGGGTGGTGGTTTTTTTTGGGGGGGAGGTTAGGGGTGTATTGTGAGGCCGTATAAATATTGGCCACCAAATGTAAAATTTGCCCGTAATTAGGACACCCCTACAGCGAGATTTTGGCCACGTGCCTATTGGGGACGGTCGTTTATAATTAAGATTAAGTATGTTTATTGTTGGAAAACAAATATATACTTCGGCACGTAAAACGTTCAAGAATTACGACGCACACGATACTGTTGCGACGCGCGTGTCATTTATCAACGCAATGTTTTACTCGAACGATTGAAAAACGTTCGAAAGAAATGACGCCCGTAATAACATTCATTCCGGGCAAAGTCGTCTCAGAATAGCGCCATCGTGCGTATACGCGTTACGTTTATTTAGAACGTACGATATCAATATGTTTCTAACGGGTTTCGAATATGAAACAATTTTACGATATACGTATATATATATATATATATATATTTCAATATCGGTTGATTGTACACGTTTTTGCGTTTTTCAATATACCTTTTTATAACAACGACATCCGGTTTTAATAATTATAATACGGTATATGTATATGTATGTATATATAAATTATATCCCACGATTCGTTATTGTTTGTAATCGACGGGGCAATACAACACTTTCGTGTATACGTATAACGTAAATGCGAGACGACGACGATAATAATAATAATAATAATAATAATAACGTATTAAATAGATATCAGGTAATAAAATACTGTCGATCGTTTTGAAGCCGCACGACGAACGATACGAAATGACACGCACGATGTTGGTAGCCGACAAAAACCGTGAGTATATTACGGGTGTGCGCGCGTGCGTGTGTGTATATGTGCACGCGCGCGCTAAGTGATTTAATTCGTGTCCGATGATTGAATTTCGTAAACAAATTTCGAATTCGCTATATAGTATACGTATGTACATAGTTTTTATTCGTTAGTTTTCTAATCTTTGTCGATTAATCTGAAAATTCTATGGAAAACACTTTTAGTAGTTCGTATATACGAACTGCTGTGGTGTGTGACAGAGGCAAATAATTTTTTCTCGAATTTGGAAAACTTTTCGTTTCAATTGAACGCTCTTCACGCGACATAATATAATTCCGTTAAGCCGATGTTTATAATGAACATAAATACGTATATATTTCATTTTGTTTTTTCAGACCCGTATATAAGTAAAACATATATATCTTGTATATAAAGAATATTGGTCGTAATTTATTAATACAAATAGAAAGATAGATAGATCGATAGGAGTATATATATATATATATATGGTGAGTGGGGACGAAAGAGCAAAATTAAACGCTATTTGTTTTCACACCGTCGACAGCTGGTTATAATGGATTATGTAAAATTCATTCGGTGTTACTTACAATGTCATCGACATGCGCGAGTCACGAGAATTTAGAGTTTCTATATGTATGTATATATATATATGAATATCGTGGGCAGAATTTACGGTTTGTTACTTCTTTGTTCGTTTTTATCGTTATCGTTTAGGTCGAGACCTGTATAATAGTTCTGTTAGGAAAACATGTTTGCACACATACACACATGTACAGGCGAATGCATACTCGCATACATGTTACATATATATACATACGTGTGTATATGTGTGTAATATATACATTATTATCGTATAGGCATGTCCACAACGAGTGTATAATAATAATAATATACGTAAAATGTATAACGACGAAAATATCAATTGCCAATTGATATTTTCAATGTTCTTTGTTTTTTTTTTTTGAATCGTGAAAAATTCGATTTTTAAGTACTTCGTTGACGAATTTATTAAAATCTTCTTATTTATGTAAATGTATTACAAAAAATTTAGAACCTACACGAAATTATCGTTTCTCATTTTTAGAAGAATCCGGGAAAACGCCCTTTTAAAGTAAAACACATTTATATACGGCTGTTTTATAGTTATTTTTAAGGCACACGAAATGCTCCAAACACTTGAATAGATATCTCTTTAAATTGTTAATAAAACGTAATTTACGATTTTTACGTACATAGAACAGAGCCCGACGTTCTAAGGTTTTTTTTTATTTACTTTTGTAAACACGGTTTTCTCAGTGTACGACTATATGTATAAAAGCGAAACGAAAAATAAACACCTTGTGTTCGCTTCAAAACACATATAACAAATATATTTTAAAATATTATTCTCGAATACTCGTTTTCGTTGCAAATTCGCCATTTTAAAAAAGAAAAACGCTCGCTTTCGATATTTCATCTTTCGAACGGTCGCGGATTACTTAAATTTTATACTTCGACATTTTCATGGGTGTATTATTATTATCGATTAGGTTTTTTTTTATTATTCATTTATCGTGGACATAATATTGTTTAAAAATATATACGTATATATTGATTATTCGGGAGTTTTGAAAAGGTTCAGTCAAAATGAAAAATAAAAAAATTTAGAAAAGACACTTTTGGTTAAAATTACTTAAGAAATATTTTTTACATAAGCGCCAAATAAAATAAATATATTATAACGATCGTGTGTGTATGTGTATATATATGAATACAACTCTTACACTATTATTGGTCTACGGATAAATATTAAAACGTACCATTCGCGTGACAATAAAACGCGCAAAAGAGAAACCGGGTGACTTATGAATATATTTCGCGGGGTCGAAAGTGACGTTTTGCGAGCCGGAAAGCCCCTGTGTCCTTCTCCTCCACCTCGTGTACGCGTATAGCAATATGGCTTGGGGATGGTAGACGCCGCACCCTCGTCGTATGGTATTTTACGTGCGGTGGGATAAGATGGAGGGGGAAAGGGAGAGAGGGAGAAAGGGCGAGGTTCTTTTTTTTATTACATTTTGTTTGCGCGTGGAGTACTATTAGGGAGAGTATGTACGAGAGAGTATAAGGGACGAGCGTATAACTCGGATGGGTGTGCGCGGTCGTTGCGTGCCCGGTAATAATCCGATAACAAAGTCCGAACGCGCGCGCGCGCGCGCACACACACACACACACACACACACACACACACACACACACACACACATAATAAACCGTGTCTTATATAATAAATACGATAATAAGACGCGTCGTGTACACTGCGCAGTATGCCGCAATTACATATTGTACGTATAAATAGTATAAAAAACGTTGGGTCCGGTGGAGGGGGAAGGGTGGAATTCGAAAATCCGGTGTCGATGTAGTCGAATTCAACAGCGGCGCAACGTAAATAATACGCACTTATATACAGATGCGGTGTGGACGGGTGGGGGGAGACATGTGTTTCACGTGAGTGTCGTATATAATCGAGTGACTTAAAACGCGTCGCGTACACACACACACATACACACACACACGCACGCACATATACATATATATATATATAAATATGTGTGTGTGTGTCTGTATACATAAGTATTACAACAACCCAGACGTGAAATTGGCCATTTCGTAAAATGTGCAAGCCGTTTGTCCATTTCACGTAATGCACTATGGACAAACGCCACCCGGTTTGTATACCGCTGGCAAACAACTAGGCGATAACTATATACATTTATGTACCGAGTGATTCATTAAAAGTACTCGACTTCATTAAGTAATTAAAGTAAGCGCGCTTGGCTTTCGAAATAAACGCGTAAACATTTCAGCGTTACACGCCGTAAAATTATCAATCAAAATCTCATTGTTTCTTCGACGAGCACGACAATTAAATGGTACTGTAAAGCGATTCGAGCTCGCGTTTTAAACAAGTACCGTTTATTTCGGAAAATCTCCGATAACCAACACATTTGAAATGTATGAGAAATCAAAGCCATACGGTTGTCGATATTTTCACAAAAAAAAAAAAACGTTTGAGAATATTACAAATACTATCGTCGTAAATATTTTTAAAAAACTTAATTTGTAATAACCGATAAATTAAAAATTGATACAACTTATTGTGTGGAGGGGGCAGGGTATTCATGGAAATGTAAAAATAATATTTCTGAACAAATTCCTAATTGCGTCACTGCAAGAAACGATCATTTAGAGTACAGTATACAATATACTGCTGTACGACGTGTACGTTAAGTAAGGTCACGCTGCGATTAACGATAATGTAATAGCTGAACGTAAATTACGTAACTTGTATTGTTTTTAAGTAAATACGTTGTAACGAATTTCGATTACTATAAACATTTTTTATTTAATTCGACACACCAATAATAATCGAAAATGATAAAACACGCACGATGTTGTTTTTCGATTTATAAAAACTGAAAATTCATTGTCGCTCATTTCGTGAAATGAACGTATTTCACACGTCAGAGTGTGTAACACATAAAATACACACTTATAAATGTTTTTATTTCGTAGACCGGTGTGTGTGTGTGTGTGTGTGTGTGTATGTGTAAATATATACATTTTGTATTTTCGGTAATGTTGTTTTAATAAAGAAAAAAACTAGTGTTTTATTTTGTCCGGTATTGATTTCGATTTTTTTGTTTAGTTATTTATATTTTTATTTTTCGTACACGATGATGCCGGAAACGGATATCCTTCGGTAATGCGCGCTCGGCACACAACTGCTGTCGATCGAAACGATATATATATTGTAATACGCCTATACATACACACACAATGGAGCCAGCGGTAACCCATTCGCGTTTAAAAATAAACGCGCGCGCATATTAATTTATTGGCTTACTTTTCTCCGTCGGTACGTAAATAGGTACATTTACTACGATCTCTCGTTGTTCAACTGTCGAATGATTAACGAAAATGTCTCCAAAAGAAATAATAATATAAAGCTGTTCGTTTCAGAATTATTATATAAGACATCGGGAAAAACGGCGTATATATAAATATATATATACATTACGGCCGTTACACGCGTGCGCGTTAAGCGTCTGTAGTCTTTAATTTTTTTAGAATCTATCATATTTCGCCGTAAAATATACGAGGAAAAACGCTACAGAACACGCGAAACGTTGCGTTATGTTCGTTAACATAATTGTACACGAAACAAATTCGTGTTGTGTTTTTCGTAAATAGAAAAAAATACGCGGAAACGCGAAAGTCTATTCATCATAGTATTGTATACACTATACTGTTGTTATGCGTAAGTACATATATATATATAACACGCTTTTGTATTCTTGACCTGCGCACACCGCGTGGTGCATGTCGGTATATTATATCGGATTTTGTATGTATATACATATGTGTGTGTGGAAACAAAGAAACTACATACGACCGTTAATCGTCGGGGACTATCGGTTCCGAGGTCCGTGAACCCTTTCATCGCCGTAGCGACCGTTGTTTTTCATTTCAGTCCGTTCGCGTTCCGGGAAGAAAAACGACGACAATTCTATATCGCCCGAGTTGATAGACACACGGCAATTTTAAAGTCGTTGGAAAAAGGAATATGAAAGTGCGTCAGCAAAATCGAGCAGTTGTCTTTCTCGAAAATGTCACAGATTAAATAAAAAACTAACGCTTATTCGGCGATTACGTTCAAAAGGCGATTGACTTTTTGTTTTGATTTTTATACATTTACAAAATATGATTTACCGATAACTACAATCGATAAGAAAAATAACGTTTCAATAAACGAGGCTCGGTCGCTTTCTACCGACATCTATTTATTATTGGACTATTGAGAGAGGAACGCGTTTGAAAATTGTTCGAAAATTTAATACAATTTTGCGCCACTAATTTTTAGCTTTTTTTTAATTTTTACAATTTAATTTGGATAATGCGACGTCCGAATATCGATTTCCCCAGATTAGTCAGTTTTTGGGATGCCGCGTAATTCGATTTTGTGTCTCGTCATAAGAAGAATCAACGATTAGCTGTATACATTTTTAAAAATGGCGTAATTTTTCGTAAAGTCGAATTCCGATTTTATTTGCTACACGCGTGGCAAGAACATTTAAAATCTAAGCGTTTTCGTTCGTATCGAACGTTTCGTTAACGTTTATTCTGATTTACTCGAAGACGAATTTGCGTACATCCGAATGCATTTTCCATCCGAGTAATAGGGAATTTTGTTTTTATTCGAAAATTTTCTAATATCGAAATTGTATAAAGCTTGCGCCATTAAAGCTACATTATTCGCCAACACGATAAGCTACGCTGCCGTTCAACTTGCGCTTTTTCGACGTAGGTTATTTTTTATAATATTATTATATTGCGAGTACTCCGAGTGTATACGAGATAAAAAAAAAATATATATATATAAATACTTTCGAGGGATCGTAAAGTATAATCCTCTCCCTGGGCAAAAAAAAATGGGGTGAAAACGACTAATTATTTTAAACGAGCAATTCAGCGTGTTGGTCGTCGCCCGCACCGTCGCCCGCCCGGTCGGCACAAAGTAAATAAGTCTCCGGCAATTCGTGTTTTCGATTGGGGAAGGGGAGGGGGAAGTGAGAAGGAGGTGGGGAAAGAAAAAACAACACCGAAATTAGTACGTACTTTTGCTTTTTTTTTAAATTAACCCGTGTACGTTTTAATAACAATTTACCGTTTTCTGAACGCGCGCCTCACCCTACTTGCGCAATAAAAATAATACGTACGCGTAGACCCGTGCATATAGTATAGGGCACTATATCATTGTAATACGGGTATGTAAAAAACACGCACGCGGCGAAAGACTATTTTATTTTTTACTTAATTTAAGTGCGTGAATATATATGCATAGTATACATATATGTACGTATAAAAAACGGGGTAAAATCGTATAAATTCGTATCGTAATTATAGTCAGGGGGGGAGGGGCGTGTCGGGTACGATACCAAACCAATATTCAGACAACCACGGTCGAGAAAATCGCATAAAACTTTCGGCGAATTCCGTAGAAGGGACCGTTCGTGTAAATAAATGTACAACGTACGGTAATATTGAAAATATCCGAACAAAAAAACGTACATCGTCGTTGTACTAGGTGGATTCCCCCCCACCCATACGGCCATGTTGATCGACGAGCCCGTGTTTATTTTGTATTAAATCGCGGTTTCTCCGGTTGTTGTTTTTTTTTGGTTTCGAATTCTTCGAGACCCGTATAACGTTATTATAATGTACTCGGTAGGTATAAATTATTACATTATCGTGTCCCGGGAAGGCGTAGAAGCGGGGAAAACGGGAAAGACACGCCGGGAATAATAAATAGCACGCGCCCGTTCTGTACGTATTCGCGGAATCGGAGACGGCGGTCGATTACGAAAAACGGACGACCGTAAATACCTCGTGCGTACGGAGCGCGTTCGACGTGCACGCGGTACGCGTTCGGTCATCGCGCGCCATATTTACCCCGGCGGAAACGGTGCCGGTTATGTGTGTTACCGGTCACAATTCGCAACCGTGTCCAGTGGCGTACTTGGATCTGAATTCCTGGGTGACGGCGGTTAATTTTTAAATAAATAAATTGGACGACCCTTACCAAATAAGACGCATTTAAAAACTTCAAAATGTTATTCATTTTTAACGAACGCGTTGTATTAAAACGTGTATTGAAATTTAAAAATATTTTAGTTTTTCGTGATTATTGATTAAAAATATACGTCTTGTATGAAATTAATTTTTCCTAAAAACTTTCGGGGGGTTTTACCCCCTCCCGTTAGTACATCACTGACCGTGTCGACGTTAAACCGAAGAATAAAAGAGAAAAAACGCCGCGTCGAAATTCGGAAGCGCAAAAACGTACCGAACCGCTACAAAATTCCGACGGACTTGCGTCGAATCGCGTAGTGCCAACGAATTATTACCGTCAACGTAATTCGTGTACGTCGCGGTCAGTCGCGGATACCGTATAGTCCAGGATGGCGGGCCGTATTTTGTTTCGAACTCGAAAATCCAAAAACGGCTTTCTCACGTTCGTTTAACAAACCCGGGAAAGAAAAAGGACGCGTGGAAAACGTGATACTACACGCGTATAAGACCGTTAGCGGAAAATCCGCATCGACGTACTTTCTTTTCGAACGCGATACACGAACACCGCGCAACTACCGAAATAAATAAACAACCCGTCTTACCGTAAAATGGACAATACAACGGACGTTTTAATTTCTTCGACGAGCTCGTCAAATTGTACCGGCAATACAATACCGACACTCCTTTAACGAAATCATTTTCTGGCCCCCAGAAAACAGTTCACTCGTCGTCGACGTCTTTCCAGCCGTTTCGTAAATAAACGCCAACACGGTAGTTCTTCATTTCCGTCCGGCGCCGCTCCATCGTGCGCGTCATAGTCTCGGATTACTCTCCCTATATACGAGCGACCTGATACGGAACTATTTCGGTTTCGTACCCAGTGGGAAAGGCGGTGACGTTTGGCGGGAGGGCATTTCCGCGTCCTAAACGTTTATTAGAAATCTCCCACCCTCGAGGAGGGGAGAATAAGGTAGTATGTTGCGCGGCGAGTACGACGCAATAATTATAAAATCGCGGGGCGAATTCCGCGCCATCTATACATTTTAGCGCCCGTAATAGAATTTACGAACGTCAATTAAGACCCGAGTACGGAACGAGAATATACGGTAATGATAAATTTATTTGGACGCTGTTAGATGTTGTTGTTCATAAATAGATAAAAGCAATACGTACGAATCACGCGTTAAATACGTCGAAAACGGTATAGAAAAAAAAATGAAAACCGCGCGGTATAAACCGATTTTATCTCTCCAAGCGACACGAATCGTTGGTTGCGGTTCAATGTGTGTACCACCTACCTGGTTATTCGCCGTGATAATATTATTAAATTCGCGCCGCCGACCATTTCGTTTCACGAAACGCTTTGGCGGGTTATTGTACGGCGTCGCGCACACAGAGTGTGCGTGTGTCACATCAATCGAATCGAAGAAAAACAACGGGCGGAATAGGTGCGTCGTAATTCGGTTCGTACAAATAAACCTAACCTATCAGTGACGGAAGCGATTGCCGCCGACAAGTAAGGCCACTTTGTTGAGAACGCGACTGTACGAGACGGAACGACGACGGACATTTTATACTAAACGAGAAGCGCGCGACATTGTTACGGACAGTTCGAGCAGATGTACCGGTTATCGGTGAAACGGACGAGAGTAACGATAAAATCGACGTTTCGTGGCTTATGGATAGAATACATCGCGAATTCGGTTTTTGGCTGCAGCCAAAAGGATGGCGGCGTTTCTTACGCGTCCGATCGAGGGAAATTAACGATCGACGACGTCGTTTCCGTAATTCTGACGTCATTATTTATCGGTACGTCGCGTGTTCGGCTAAAAACGTTTCGATTATCCGCCGATGTCAACGATCCCACCGTGCGCGCTCGTATTCTTCTTTACGCGGTCCGCGCTCGATTTGTTTTACTGTCCCGCTCCCCACAACCATACGATATCACTCCGGTCTCCCACTCTCGTCGGTTCACTCACTCTTCGGCCGGCCGTCGGAATTTCACTCGGCCCGCCGTCGGAATTCGCGTTATTGAAGTGGGCCGCCGCTGAGGTCTACGCGTATACCACGACCGCGGTAATATAGGTACACGTATAATGTGCACAGTCGCCGTCGTAGTACCGCCGGTTCAATAACCACCGTCATCTCGCCGCCGCCGTATAATACGCGCGTATTATTGTTATTATCGGAGGGAACGAGTGAACTAAAGAAAACGAGCGAGAGAGAAAAGTGCCTTCCCGAACGCGATACACGCACGCACACTGACCCGGAAGCTTTATGTGAACCTATTAGAAACGAACGCGTGTATATTTTTTGTTATCGCGGGCGTATACGTACCGTAGACAACACGAAACAAAAATGACGGGCGTGTACCGAACGTAAAAATAACCGCCACACGTGATGTGCGAGCAAACGGATTCACGACGTCCGGCACTGTTTATGCGTATTATTCTAGACGATTACGTCGTCGCGTACGTTTTTTATTGGAATGTGGAAACGGATTCGATCGATCGTCGACGTTTGTGTCCGCGATTCGTCCGAAGTAATTAATCGTGTCGTCGATGTCGACGGGAACGCCTATTTCGTCCGCCGATCCACCACACGGAGGTTCATCGAATCCGATCGTCGAACTACTTATAACCGTGTCTCTTTTTTTAACGAAATGACCGTTTAAATGACGTGTACACACGCTTATACCGGGATACACGAACACACACACACACACACACACACACACACACACACACATGAATACACTGGTCGCGTGCTTATTACTTCGTTACCGATAGGCCTGTAAACGCGCGGCGGCCCGCCTGTTGTACACAACGAGCGACAATTAATAAATAAAACGATTTGTGGTTTCGTTAAATCGACGAGGGATTTTTCCGCGTCATTTCGACGAATGTTTTGTTTCATTTATTTCGCCTCTACGGCGTGTGAAACAGGGAAAGAAACGACGGCGGAATGTTCCTTATTGCTGGTGAACGCGTTCGCGCTTCGATAAACGTACGTCGGCGTCCGAAATTATAGTTCGTCATATTTGGAACACGATCCGGTACGTTAGAATTTTTTTTAACGTACGCGCGTATACTATCGGTTCGTTGCAGCGACGCCACACCACCACGCGTTACAAGTCGTCGTCGTCGTCGGGTAAATTATTTCACTGGCACTAGAACGTCCGCCCTCTTGTGCGAGTGTGTGTTCCGGTACATAGCCGCGGATCGATACGTGGAATCGTTTTGCCGCCATCGGGGTGGACTTTACACACAACCCTCGTCCTGTCCACGTGTACCTCCTTTCCATTTACACGTATGCCGCCGCCAACGACGACCTTTCCGAATGCGTTCGGTTCGGACTCCATTGATAAGCTAGATAAACGACCTAGGGGATGGTAGTAGTAGTGGTAATAATGGTAGTAGTGGTAGTAGTAGTATTAATAGTAGTAGTAGTAGTAGTTGTAGTAATAGTATTAGTAAAAGTTGTAGTAGTAGTAGTAATAGTAGTAGTAGTAGTAGTAGCAGTAGTAGTAGTAGTAGTAGTAGTAGTAGTAATAGTATTAGTTGTAGTAGTAGTAGTAGTAGTAGTAGTAGTAGTAGTAGTAGTAGTAGTAGTAGTAGTAGTAGTAGTAGTAGTAGTAGTAGTAGTAGTAGTAGTAGTAGTAGTAGTAGTAGTAGTAGTTGCTGCCTGTATACTTCACCACCTGTCCGTCCACAGACCGTATACTTATGACCCGAGGGGAACCCGTTGGAGAGGGAACAAAAACGAGTTTACTCGGATATTTATTGCGTGCGTATGTGTGTCCGCCCGTCCGTATATACCACCGCAATAATACACGAGGCAGACACACACCGATGGATATCTTCTCCGCGACGTTCAACGAATCACCACGCGCGTTATGTATATATATATATATATATATATATATATATATATATATGTTTGTGCGCGTGCGTGTATGTACGAGCGGAATAAAACGTCTCGTCGTAAGTCGAGGTCTAGATAAATACACGCGCGAGAAGTGTTCGAAGCGATCTTAATAGCGGGTTGAGAAGAAGAAAAACGCGTAGAAAAACAAAAAACTCGAAACGCCGTTCTCGATCGTTATGTTTATAGACGCCGCGTATTTAATAACCGACGAAAGATGTCGTCCGTTCGAAAATAATGCGTTCGTATACGTGTACGTACGTTCTCCGGAAGCAGTTAGCATATTCGTGATTAATGGCCGGCGTGCGGGACGGTATTCGCACCCCTGGTACGGTACGGTTTATTTAGACGATGGTAGATTAACGTTAACGAGCGCGCGAAAAATTGTTTTTGAAAAACCGATCGGTCGTCGGTGTAAATTCAGCGGGAGCACTCGCCGTGTCGGCTAAATACGAACATTTGACGGCGAACTATTTGCGCTAATTACGCTCGCGCCTATTGTCGTCCGAAGCCTACACCTTTTTACGTAATACGCGAAGATCCGCGACTTAAAAAAATCCCGCGCTAAAATCAATACGCGAAACGACGGCGTTTGAAAACGGATATTATTCGACGAGTGTGTCGAGCGCGTTTTATCGACGTCGCTACAAGTCTTTTTTTATTCCGATTTTTCGAACCTTCGCGGTCGAACACAAACTAACCGCGTATATTTGAAACGATCGGTTTCGACGCGAAATCGGCGTATTACGTTTTACCGAGAATGTACGAGGTTAATAATAACGAGCTACGACCGTGGTTTTTCGTTATACGTTTTTCGCAACGCGTTTTCAACCACATATCGATCGCTTGTAAAAAGCCCATAAGTCGTGAACCAATTTTTCAAATTCGGGGACGTCGTTCTTTCCTCTCGCTTATATAAATAATAATCATTTCGCGTATGAATTACGAACGCGATTCGATCGAAAAATACCGCAAACGATCCAATTTACGGTTCGTTCCGTAGTTGGATTCTTTAATAGCTTCACGACGGTTTTCAATATCGTTGGTAGATTTTTCGAAAATTCTGTTTTATGAAAACTTAACCGCTCGAGGAATACGCGAAAACTACGCTTGGCGTGTTAACGAAAAATACCGAACACGAAAACATCGTGACGACCGAACGCGTTAGTTCGGCGTTAATATTTGAATTCATAAACGTTTTGATTAAATCCGGCGACGGCGATCCGTTATTCGGCGCCTTATCGCGAATTTATCCCGCGGTGTTACGATTAATAACGATTTTTACGACCGCTTCCGACGGACGCGCGCTAATAGTAAAAAAATTTCCGATTTCATATTTATCGTACGACGTTTTCGTTACAATTTTTTCTTTGAATTACGTACGTAAATTGTTCGACGTACATCATTTTAGTCCTTTATAATAGAACGAATATTCGTTATTATTTCATTTATATATATATATAGATTTGTAAGGAAAACGATAGATTAATTATCGACTTACTTTTTGAGATACGTTTAGTATGTTCGCCCCTATTCAGATTTTTTTTTATACGGGCGCCTAAGCCGGCGAACACGAGCCCGTAACAGCCCGAGCGCCGTAACACACGACGAGTAAGAGAGTGTGAGAGAGAGAGAGAGAGAGAGAGAGTGCAACGCGGTTTTTTTGTCCATTTTTCACTGTTTTTTACGACCCCGAAACCGACCGCTGTTTGTAAGTGTATAACAGCCGTCGTTTAATCTAATACACGTCGGTTTCCTCGTGCGGTGTGCCCACCTCTCCCTCACACACTCCATCCTTCCACCCGTATGGCCGCCGTGGCTTTATAATGTACCGACGGTATTACATTACTCGAAACGTATATCTCCGGCGGCGGCGGCGGCGTCGTAATTATCGCGTACCTACACACGCTACACACCCCGGCGCAGTCGTGTTTGCCCCGCGCGCGTGCAGACCTCACCGACGGCAATTCTATATTTATATATATACACGTACGTTAGCGATAGGTAACAGAGGACTGGTAGGGGAAAAAATCACTAAATAAACTAAAATTGTCCCCGGGTTTTTTTATTTTATTTTTTTTTTTTAAATCAATTTCGAGCCCTAGTGTTTGGGTACATTATTGTTTTCGCACCGTTGACGTAACGTCAACGAAACGAATTGACGTATCTTTACGGTCGTATCTCACACTTACGGTGTAACGCTACTCTATGGCTAAAAAAAAAAACCGAGTCTAAAATTGGCTTAAGCTTCGTACGTTCCACAAAAATGTGTTTATGGCCGCCGTATTATCGGTTTATATACGACATCGTACATACGTTCCGTTGAAAAACGACGCCTTTCGATTTTACAGATTGTAATTTACTTACGGTATTATTCGTGCCGCTCGAAACAGCCATTTCGATTTAATCGTAAATCTCGGAACACGAGAGGTATTATAATAATACTTTCGACTACGCGATCGGACGCGCGTAAATATTGAAAACACTCGTCGACCTTTTCGAATCGTTATTGTTTGATCGTTTATTTCGACAATTATCTCGCGTAATAGTACAACGAGAAAACGTGTAAAGAGTAAAATTATCGATTACGATCGTTCGCGATACACGAAAACAATTAAAGACGAAAATTACGTTTGAAAAACGTTACGTTACCCCCGAAATATGCCGTTTAAACGCGAAATAAAATTTCTTAAACTGAACAATTTCTTTTTTCGTGGCGAAAGCAATAGACTCGATATTACCTATCGTGATAACATAATTACGTAAAAACTAACCTCAAAATTGGAAAACATTTTTTTTATATTTTAATAAACTTCTTAAATAACAAGAAAAAATTAGCCGTTCGTATTTTATATATATATATATATTATACATACGCTCGGCGCGAAAACGTTTTAATCGCGACGTCTACGACGTAGGAAAAAAACGCAAAAGTCGTCGACACGTCCGGGATAATAATAATCGGTAATAAATAAATTAATACGCGATTCGATTCGATTGTTTTCTTTTTACGTTTTTACGTACGATAAGATCATGAGCTAGAGACCACGGTTGTATTAAATTATTACGTAAACGCGGTTTTTCAACATCGTCACGTATACGAAAACGTCGTTTCCCTTTCCACCCCGCGCCAAAGCAGCCGACATACAACGGTGCGCAGCTGTCATGGTCGTTCGCGGAGAGAACAATATTATATATATAAATAGAGAGAACAATATGTATATGTGTATGTGTGTGTGTGTGTTTGTGTACTATACCTATATTCTCGATGATGGTTTTTTCCCGCGTCGACGTATAAGAAGTTAGAGTAATATATATATATATATATATATATATATA